>JAVQJG010075040.1:0-14392 GCA_036024015.1 Craterocephalus amniculus | reverse complement strand
GCCCGCCCCCCCCAACCCCGCCCCCCCCCACCCCCCGACCCCCCCCCCCCCGGAAACCCTCCCCGCCGGGGCGGCGATAAGACACAATCAAATCTATTTAAATTTGAAATTTAGCTTATTCTTGTTTATATGCATAATTTTAGTTTGATTGTTTCTCAAGGTCACATTTCATAAATTAATATATACATAGACACATCTTAAATGGTTACCACGAATCTCATTGTGTATTACCTTCTATTCAGAAATCTGTGAAATCTTTGAAGCTTTAATTATTAAACTTGATTATGTTTTTAATCCTGTTTTTAGATAATGTTTTCTTTTTCCTTTTCTCTTGTTTCTGATTTTAAATCACCTCTGCACACCACCGTAATGTTTTTAACATTTAATGTAAAGTACGTTAAACGGTCTTGTACATTCAAAGTTCTGTACAAATTAACATGCTTTGCCTAATATATTGTCACTGAAAGAGTAAAATATCTTACTTTCAAAATTATGTTTTTTGGGTTCAACTGTGGATACAAATTGGTTTTTATGACATTTAAAAACGTTAAAAATTGCATTTTTTATGGCCTACAACCAGAGATAAAATAGGCCAGTGTGAGCTGACACTGGGAGCTGCGAGGTCATTTGCTGTTTATAGTTGAGACAGAGTATAACATATACTTCAACTTTGGTTTCTTTGATGGGCTGAATTTGTCAGATGTGAGTGTTTGAACAATATAAATGTTTCTGTTGCAGTCAGCAGCGCGAGAAGGCTAAATGAACACTACAATGTGATTCCTACAAGAAAAAATAGAGAGTACAAAACAAGAATATTTGGCTATATATGATATATTATATATATATTCTTAGGCTAAGAATATTACGCTATATGTGATACATGAAAATAGTCATTAGAGTGGCAAAAAAATCAATTTCTGATCGTACAAGATTATCAGTTTATCTTATCGTCACAAGGCTCACACATCAGTTGGATGTCTTGTTTTTGCACTTTACGTTTGTGACAAACGGTCCCGTTAAATCACCCATTCCCATCAAGCCAGCATCATCCTCCACAACTTCACAGGCTTTAAAGAGAGCCTTTCTTCCCATCCATGCAGAAAAATCACCTTAAAGATGCCAACTAACTGAGGAGCCTATTGAACAAAAGAGAAGGAAAAGCTTTGAAGCAGCCTCACAAGGTGTCAAACTGTCTCCTTCTGCCAGAAACCCTGGAAAATATGAACTGGCGCGCTTACTGCATCTTTAAAGGTGCAGCGTGTGACAAAATCAGTATTATTAGTTATTTTACTAAAAACAAGTTATGTTTTTATTCTCTTAGAATGAACCATTACATCAACTGGCTGTGGGTCCACTTACATGGCATCTAACATATTTGTTCCATCATTTTTACTAAGGATGTCTCTGAATAGACAATCAACTGTGTGAAGCGAGAACCTTTTAAGTTTAAAACAACAGCGCTGGCTTTGTTTGATAGGTGCTAGACAACCGTTTGGGAGCCAATCACTGAGAAAAATACTTATATCTGGAAGAATTCTGGGTACTGACAGCCACTGTTTGCTCACAAAATTTCTTCAAAAGAAGATAGTTCTCAGGTAATGCATAGACTTGAATCTAGCTTCCTCTAGTTGTGCAAGTGGTTAGAAGCTGATTAGAAGGACAACTGAAACAACAGCAACCAATAACAAATTTTCACCATAAGAGGGCAATGGAGCCTTTTTTAAGAAGAGTAATGACACAATGAGGTCAAAGTTCAAGTGTCTCATCACCTGTCACTTTATGGTACCAAAACCAGGATAGCTGAAAGTTTTATGAGATTATTTACCTTCAGCAATTCCATAACAAATGTTTCCTGATTTAACTGATCATATGAAAAATAGTCATTGGATTAAAATGATGAGCTCTTTGTGCTTCTTAATATTATTGCAATTGTGCTGTGTTATTATGCAACACATATAATTGGGAATAGATTAACACCAGTTCATCCAGAGGTGCATTGACAAAAGTGGCGCCCCCTGTAGCTGTGGGCCCTCTTATTCCTGTAGTGGGCTCTCTGTGTGAGGCAATAATTCAGTAGGTGCCCCCTTGTTTTCCTGCTGGGCCTCCATCTGCTGCGAAGGTGGTAACATTCCCAATTTGATGGCAATATAATGAGTTTATGGCCTGTGTTGCATTGAGTAACAGGGGGCCTTGTCCAAGCAGGGCCTCGTCCCACACTGCGTACATGACTGACCAGTCACTCTGTCGACAGAGGGTATATTGCTTCGCCTTTTCATGAATTCATGAAGCACTCGGAGCTGTTTTCTGAAGTTTCCCAGTTGACCCAGCGGGACTTCCAACAGCAAACTGTTTCTTTCCACTTCGGTGGGCCAAAGTTAAAAGAAATCACTTAGTTAATCTCCCACTCCTCTCCTCTTTGCTCTTAAGAGGATGATAAAAGCTGCAGTTTCACATCTGAGCAGCTGGAACAAAACTGCTGTACCTTCAAAGGGCTAGATGCCACATTGTGAGATGACAGGGTTTCAATATGAAAGTGTTTGTCTCGTCATGGCTGAGATCAGAGGAGGTCTGGGAGATGGGTCCTGTTACATTGCTCCAAGTCATCTGACCCATGTTAGTGGAAGACAAATGTCGTTCATTGTGATATCATTATCAGGTCTTTCTTTACAAGAAATCTATATGGCAGAATTTGTACAACTGTCCTTTTCAATATGCTCATGCCATAAGAGATAATCAGTTTTTTCAACTTTATATGACTTTTGTCTTTACATGGTTTTGTTTTCATATGTATATGGTGTTGGGTGAAACATGCCTAAGTGCTGTTGCATCTTTTAAGCAGCACTTAGGGCTCTGAGACTAGATTATATGGTGATTTAACTGATTCTAATTAGTGATGCAACAATACCCCATTTTGTAAACCGATGCGATACCGATACTTGAATCTGAGTACTTGCCAATACCGAATACTGATACCAATACTTCTACCACACTAAAATATAAATAAAAATTACCCGCGACCCAATTGGATTAAGCGGTACAGAAAATGAATGAATGAATGAATAATAAAAATGACAACAAAAGTAACATTTCAAGTGAAAAAACATTGCGCGTAATAAATTGGGATCGGTTCCTGGTATCGATTGACTTTAACGAGTAGAAGTACTTTAGAGCGGTCTCGGTACCGATACAGATATTTGTATCAAAGCAACCCTAATTCTAACTTTTATGGGATTCTTGTATTTATAACACAGAAATAAAATTATTTTTCTTTGTTTTTCTCTTCTAAGAGGGCACAGCAGCAAATTAAAAATGGCTCAAGTTTCTGTTTTTTTCTCTAGTGCTGATAAAATTTCCTGTTCTCATCTTACCCTTTACTACCTCTAACCCTGCCCCTTGACATAGTGTTGAGTAATTTTACTTTTAAAAGTAAATAATTAGGTTGCAGTGTTGCTGCCATTAAAAATAATCTTGTTATATTGTTCTGTTCTGTAGCAGATGTACTATCTGAGGTTCTGCAGGTTAATAACAGGAATAACAGATAAATCCTCTTTACTGCACTTTAATAATGATAAGTCTATAAAAACAAACATGAAATCAAGCATGTGAGGCTGAGTTCATATTACTAAGCCATAAACACGGATTCTAGAACTAATCTTATGGAAAGATGGCAACCATAAAGGGGTTTGCTGTATCTTTGTCATGTAACAACAACATAAGTTATTTAATTCCTTTTTAGCAGCAGCTTTAGAGGAAATGAAAGCTCTACAAGTTCCTCTAAATCCGAAGTAGATTTCTTTGCAATTGACACTTATTATCGTCTAAGCACAAAATGCATTTCACCATGATTGCTCCAGTCTTATTTTATTCACAAATTAGAGATAATGGTAGACCTTCCATGACATGAGCGCTCTCTGTCATGTCCCTGGTGAAAGAGTTGATGTGTGCATGTCTGACAGAGCCAATCAGGGAGTTTCTGTTTCACATTTTCTTTCTCTCTTTGTGTTTGTTTTGTGGCAACAAAAACACAGTCAGATATGGGAAATATTGACAGCAATAGATTGCTTATCTGCAAATTTTTTTTGCCTAACTAACACACAATATTACTACCTACCCCACAATATAAATGTCAGTATTTTACCTCATAGCCTGGTGATGCATACATAAAGACTGTGAACCCAACTTTTTTCCTTAACCCCTACCTTCTAGTCCGAACTTTTTCCTTATAGCCTCAAACCTTGCCTGTGAAAAAAGACCACGTTGTTCAGAGATACAAATACAATTTATTGCCCTCTCTAAGTTCATGATGAAGGTTTGTTGTAGCGACACCAACGGTAATCAACCTAACCTGGCAGATGATGGCGCTGTTGCTATGCTAACAGAAAAAGATGCAAAAGCAGTATGGTACAAAAACGTTTATTCCTTTGCTGCCCAGCATTTAGCATCACGCCCCCCCTCTCCAGATTGTACAGATGTTTCCCCCTATTACTCAAAAATAGATCCATGAGATAAGCTAAATCCAAACATACCACAGTGTTATACAATCATTGTGTGTTTTTATATTAAATTATGTATCCCTTAAGCTTTATTCTCAGTTTATGTGCACTCAGGAAAAGAGAAAACACAACCGTGTTTATACTTCCAGATCTTGGGGTCGGCTGTGGTTTTGTAAATGGGAAACGTTTAAAAGAATTGTAGATAAGCATAGCACCGGGCAGTGAGAGGCACCATTAAGTTCATCTCTGCTTTCAGTGGCATTTTCAGCTGTTAGAATTTAATGTGGCTCCTATTTTGCCATCAATCAAATCTGCAAAGTATCGAGTCTCACAGCGTGGCTTTTGATCTTTTAGTACTCTCTCTCCACACAGCCCACTTCCACGGCATTGTCGGGACACTTGCAGGAGCGACCATTCGGCGTTGCTAAACAGAGGTGAGTGCAGCCTCCGTTGTTCACAGAGCAGTAGTTTTGTCCTGACAGAGGAGAAAGATACTCATATTAGTGTGGAACATCCGCAGAAACAATAAGCCACTACTGTAGGGAACTACAGGAAACAGCCTCTTCATATATACTAAAAACATCCAAAGGAAACACATAGCAAACTCCAGATGTTGGAGGCCCTCTCCCTTGACTCTGCATTCCCTGTTTTTTGTGTGAAGCCCTATCTTGAGGGGAGGATGAAGCCCGTTCCTTAACTTTCCCATTAGTCATCCTCACACTTAATAATAAATACAGGCTGCAAAATTCCTCCTGTTACTTTTATGTCAAGGACTGAACCTTATCTTCCTAGCCGTGCAATCTCTAGAGTTCTCATATGGAGAGGGGGTAGGCCTCTTTTGTGATATCTTCATAAAGTTCAAGAGCAAAGACTCAAAGAGATATTTGTGAGGAATATGTTGCACCCTCATGACTGGATCAATACCTGAGGGACACTGGGAGTAGGCTGCGGTGATCCCGTATAGCTTCGTCCGTTTCTGAGGCTGGAACTCCTCGGATTCACTACCAGAATGGCGATCGACTGCAACCACGGCTTGCCTGTAGTAAATACAATCAGCACAAGAATTATTTTGCAATGTGGGAGAGTCTCAGCTTGTTCAAGGTTTGTATAAAGTCGGTCAAGTATAAATTAGTCTTGGGTGTAGGCTTCTTAGCCATAGCTGACATAGTTTTTTTGCAAACTACCAAAGTGTGTGCCTTCCCCCACTAACACCTCTCAACCTTCTCTTGTAAGGTCCTGAGGACATCACAGGGGGGGCCAGGGTAGGTCATTCACAGACGCCTGGGCTGAGAAATTGCAAGCAGCTGTCACTTTGTAGGATCTCGTCTCAGTGTATGTCCATGCAAGCACACAAACACACCCCAACCCCCGCTTTTTTCAAGTTGGAACAGAAAGACTGCTCCAGATTTTCAGGGAGAGTCCAATCCTGGTACAAGAAATGCTATTGTGGGGACCCTTTTGACCCCTAACCCACTCACTCCTTCTTCTTCCTTGAGAGAGCTGCACTCCTACATTACATAATGAACAGTGGTTAAACTACATCATAGTACATAAAAACTCAGGCTTAACCTTCACCAGAAATTGGAATAGTGAATTGGATTCCTTACAAAAAGTGCTGCTTATGTGAAATAAACAAACAAACACACAAAAAAAGACTTTAAAAAGGTTTCTTACCTTTTCCAGTCGGTGTAGTAGATATTCTTTCCAAGTAACGTAATTCCAAACGGATAAAGAACCCCTTCCATAACTGTATGGCGGTCACCCCGACCAGGATGCAAACACTCTACTTTATGAGTGCCTGCAGGCGAGAGGTTAAGCACAGAGCTGGATAATTACACAGCAGACATTATTTCACAGATCAGTCATCTGTCTGAAATTTACCTGCATCTGCCCAACATAGTAGCAAACTCTCAGAGTCGAAAGTCAAGCCATTTGGCAGCCCGAGATCATCCTTCACCAGCACCCGTCTGTTGGATCCGTCCATGTGGGAGGTTTCAATCTTGGGGGCCTCACGGTTCCAGTCAGTCCAGTAAATATTGCTATTTTACACACAGACATAATGTGAGTTGAATATTAAATAATAGCTTGTTGACTCAGTTGAGCATTTTCAGTTTAATGACTTTGCAGAGAAAATATTAAACTAAAGCCAAAGATATGTTACCTTAGCTTAGCATACAACTAGAAAAAATGGGTGACAGTTAGCTTGACTCAGTAACAAAATCCACCAGTTTTTATGGAGAGCGAGGTAAAGTGAGACATCGGGTAATGTGAGACATCCCCTATATCTAAGTAAAGGAACACATTTGTGGTCATGTGATTATTATGTTTTCAAGGCCATCCCATTTATCCCTTGCCAGGAAGGAGAAGTTATTGCTTTTGCTGTGTAAAATATGTCTTTTTTTTAATGTGATTTTTGCATGTAAAAATTGAAATTGATTTAGGGAGAAAAGCTTGTGTCACACATGTTGATGAACTTCCAATATCTAAAACCATGTGATTGATTTTAGTTGAAGATTAGCCTGTACTGTCAGGAGTCTGGGGTAAAGTGAGACACAAGACAACTTTTTTTTAAAACAATAGTATTTTAGTTGCGCTTTGTCCTGAAGACATTCAGATAATTTAAATAGCTAGGAAAAATCCTGAATCAATGGCAAATGTGACAATTCTATTGATATATCATTTTAAGGTGAGAAGGAAGGAAATCTAAAAACTGTATGACATTACCCCATTCTCCCCTACTCAGTCCTTCTTAAATCAACTCAGTCCCCAAAAAAGGCTGCTGTGTTTCTCCATTATAGGAATTAATTTTAGCTTTTGAAACCAAACCTCATGTTTTAAAATGAAGTGTAGATTGATATTTAGTTCAGTTCAAGAAACAAGCAAGAGAATCATTAAAGTTTCATGTAAGGTAATACACACCCATTGACAGGGTCCGTGACGATAGCACGGGGGTTTACAAGATCAGTGTTTATAATGAGACGCCTCTGAGAACCATCCAAGGATGCAACCTCAATGCAGTCTCGTAAAGAGTCCGTCCAGAACATTGTTCGCCCCAAGTGGTCGATGGCAATGCCCTCTGGGCTCTGCAAATCTGTGAGGAAACATTTCACGGTTTTACTTTACTTCATTAAAAGCTTTTCATGGATCCATTGAATAAAAAATAAATGACCTAAAGAGTGAGAGTTTACCTGATCTAATGACCACAGAGGGCTCTCCCCCCTGGAGGCTGGCCTTACTGATTGAAGGAGATGTGATATCGGTCCAATAAATCATTTTCTCCACACAGTCATAGGCCACTCCGATGACTACCTTCTCCTGCAGAGAGGCCAGCAAATGTTTTGAAAAGTCTGTTTTCCTTAAAAAAAAACCTGAAGCAGATGTGTTTTTTTTGACGTCTAGACATGAATGCAAACAAAATGAGCTCAACACCCAGCGTGGGCAGACATCAGGCCAGCTGGTTTAGAAATCAGCATAACACAAAGTCCAGACTGCAATTCCAAAGATGTCGGACCGATGTTAGTCATTAGAGTGAGTGTCACCATGTGACTTCAATAAAGTAGAAGCATTTAATTCCTGCAGCAGATGGGAACATCAAATAGCCAGAGCAAGAGGAGAAACTGGAGCTCAATGACGCAGAGCAGTTGGTTGTTGGGAGAAACTTACAGGTAGATGAAGAACAGCCTTGGCATCATCCTCTCTCATATCATAATCTTCCAGCGGGACATGCTCTATCCTACCGCTCTGTGCGAACAGCAGGTGTGTCCCTGGTGGGAGTGCATCAACATCAGGCCGTGGTCTGACTCCGATAGGTGGAGGTACAACACTGTGGTCTAAACCTAAAAGAGAGAAAGATAACTGGTCACATAAACGGTGAAGGAACTTAAAATCTGATCCTCATCAGCAGTGTTTGGGTTGCATAGTTTCTCTTTTTACAACGCTGTGGTCTCTTCTTGCTGAAGGGTAAAGACTTTGCATTTACTCACACATTGGCCTGCTGCCCGGTCCAGAGCGAGTCCCGGGGATCTCCTGTCCGTTTCGGTCTACACACCAGCAGTATCCTATGCTGCCATGGCACTGCGTAGGCTCATATTCGCCGTTCTCGTCGCACGTAGGGACGTGCTGGCCAACAGGAGGCCGCGGACCCCGCGGACCAAACTCTGTCACAGCCAACAGACTGTCTCTGTGAGTCTCACAGCGTGTTTTTGTCCTCTCTGAAGAGAATAGTAAAAGGATGAAAAATGTCAAAAATTTCTCTCAGAAGTTCAACTTTGGCTGTACTCTGTTGTGTCTTTTGTGCTAAATTCAGCTGCACAAAAACCTCCACATACTTTACATGGATGGATAAATTCCTTATGGTATCCAGTGGAAAATGAGAAACAGACTCCAGCTGGCATTAATACACTCCAAGGAATTTATCCCCAAACACTCCTTTTGTCAGCTGGGTTGAGTAAACAATGTTGATGGTGAAGATTTACTTTCTGTTCATCAATGACCGAATCTACAACCAAACTGTCTGAATGACAGACGCTAAAAATACACTGGTAGGGGGAGAGGCTTCGTCTGTAGTAACCAGGATGAAAATAGAATATAGCCAGCAGTGCGCTGACTGCATGTCAGACAGCGATGGTACTTCAGGCTTACCTGAACTGCAGTAGAAGCCGTCTCCTCTGTAACCCGCCCTGCACTGGCAGATGAATGATCCTTCGGTGTTCCTGCACACAGCATCCTGATGACACCTGCCAGGCTGGCACTCGTCAATGTCTTTAGGCAAGTTAGAAGAGCGTGAGTGAAGACAGAGCAGAATCACGAAACAAAGAGCAAAGTGCAAGTGTTTATATTAAGGAATTCACATCTCAGCCTTCAACACCAGGTAAAGAGGCAAAAGAGAGGAAACTGAGGGCAAAAAAATAATGCATGAAAAGAAAAAATGACATTCAAACTTAGAACATCCGCATATGAAATATCCATCTGCCTTCAATGTTTCACTGTTCAAATACTGATTATTTAACCAGCCTTGACTCCCACAGTGCTGAACAGGTGGTTTAAAAATTATGGTTCATGAAAGCTTTAGTTTTGTTTTTATGAATCATTATTTTTTATGACAAAAAAAGAAAAGGTAATTTGCACAGATGGACTTTCATGGGAAATTTTTGTTGATCAAAATGTTTAAATAAGTCACATTAGTCACAGTTCATTAAACTATTTTTCAATAACTTGATTGCTTAATAAAGTAATTGCTAAAACGTTTTCATAAATACGAATTAAAACTTTGGTGTACTTACATGAACAAAATGAAAAATTAAACCTGCATGCTACAATGGAATTATTAGGCTTGACACAACTGTACCACTGTTACATGTCATTCATTTTTCTTAAATTCCTATTGCACACTCCCAACCCAGCTTCTATCAGGAATCCTGTATGAAAGCAAATAAATGTAGAAGGCTATAATGTAAACTTGGCAACTCATGCAAAACCTAAAGCCAAATGAAAATAGTATAAAGATAAAAATTAACAGTTTAAACTGATTATGTTTGGCTTCGCTGGCTTATTTACAACTTGTGCTGCATTAGTTTGTGAACAGACCTGATTACAGTCAATAAATGACAGTAAGAATCAAAGGTTTAACACGTTTAAATTCAATCTGTCATTTTTATGATCTTTCTGAAGCATAGAAATTGAAAGTTAGTGGACGAACCCTTTAAGAAGTTTGAGGAGGCTGCTTTCAATCTGAAAATACTGCTGGTATTAAATTCAAAACAAGTATCCCGGATGTTTAGGGAGCTGTTTTGCAGTTACAAATCTTTTAATAAATGATACAATGATAATGGTCTGTGCCATACAACCTAAAAGCAGCTACTTTTTGTGGTCTGATACCTTGACAGTAACGACCATCGCCCTGGAAGCCCGGCAGGCAGGAGCAGATGTAGGATGAACCTCCATTGTAGATGCACTGAGCACGCTCAGCAATGTCACAGTCATGGGAGCCTTCCTCGCAGTGGTCTACAGGCCGGTCAACCTCTGTGGAAGAGATGTAAAATTGGAAAATCATATCAACTTCTTATGCTTATTCACCAAATATAATGTATGGAGGTGAGTTCAAGAGTTTTTAAATGTTATTTTAATGTATTTGGTAAAAGAATTGCTGAAAGCAGGGCGCTCAGAAACTACACTTTCTACATGATCATCTCTGCAGTCCAGCCAACAGTCCTTTCACAGTTGTACTTCTTCTCCAGTACATGTGTGGTAATCTCACTTGTCTTGATCTTCTTTTACACAGTTCTGTTGCAGTTTATGTCTGAACCTCTGCATCACAACCTCCCCGGCGATTTGCCAGGCATTTCATGTTACTTGTAAGCACGCACAGAACTTACCGATGCACGTCCGCCCATCACTGCCAAACTGGTAACCATCTCTACATTCACAGCGGAAGGTCCCAGGCTGATTATTGCAGATTGAGTTCGGCCCACAGATCTGAGGGTCCTCCCTGCACTCATCAATGTCTGACAACGAAAGCATACTCTTATCAGGTGCTGATAAGTCCTAAGATAAAAACAAGTTTGACTTCTAGAGTCTGGATCGGTCGAATCAGTGTCCTCTACCATGAGATGTTGGGTTTTCAAAGAAAAAGCTTGATTAAATGTCTTAATACTGTTTACAAGATAAAATCTGTCTGAAAAACTTCCTTCCTTGCTCTACTGTGTGCGTGGTTCCTGTTTCGTCTCTAATGTAAGCAGTTGTTGGTGGTATACAGACGGTAGGCTGGGAACAAAGCCCAGTGGACATGTTAACCTATTCTCTGAGTCCCTCTGCTAATTGGCACAATTGAGCTATTCCCCAGGAAGGAAGACTTTGGATGGTCAAGGTTAATTAAAAGATGGCTCTGAAACAGATATGGGAACTGCATGATTTCCTTAAAAGCAGAAAATTCATTGGTGGAGCGAATCAATGGCTAACGGCATCTTTATCGGATTAAAAGAAGCCCTTTTTTTATGTCTTATTTTAGTATGTGATTCTTACCATGGCATATACGGCCATCGCCATTAAAACCAGCAACACACTGGCATGTGAACTGGGTTCCTTGGCCAGGCCGGCAAAGGGCGTTGGTGTCACATCCGTGTCTTCCAGTGAAACATGGGTTTTCCTCTAGCTGCCCGCCTGTAAATGATAACAAATATAATTGCACAAACATTACCCTCTCATGAGGAAACCCTGTACATATATGTAAAAAAAAAGGAGGAAAGGAAATAGACTTTTGCTCTCGGGCTAACAAAATATTGTGCAGCAGGAAGGAAGTGAGCTCAGACCTAAACCTGGAGACAAAACAACCCCCTCATCCTCACCGTTGGTATCACCGATCTTGTTGCTCATGGCGAACCGAATGAGTTTATTATTAGCATCATACAAGGCAAAAACTTGGTCCACCTGCAGCATCTGGCTGGGTTTCACATCTCTAAGAGCCTCGCCATGCTGGCAGCTCTGGAAGGTGATGGTCTGACGCCACTGATACGTTCTAGTCTCAGTGGATCCATCGGGCATGCTCACCACATAGTCTCGGGTAGAAGATGAGGTGATCACTGAAAGGCAAAACATTCAATCATTAAAAAGTAGCTAAAATGGTGTTTAAGTGTTTAGTTCAAAGTCAGAATGCGAATGAAAGCATCTATTCTTAGTTTAAGCTGGGTCTTACAGTTGTTGTTGTACTGGTAGACCTCCGAATAAGGGTCGATCTGCACTGTGGAGCCAAGAGGCACCTCCGGGACCCGGCCATTCAGGGTGGTGCTTACCACCAGGTGGTCAAGCTCATCAGTCCCTTTGAACTCCTGCCTGATTGCCAGCTTCTCATTCCCCGGCAGAAAGGTCACATCAGCCTGACGTGTGAACTCCCCCCCTTCAGAGGACAGAGAAGACCATGTTAACTTAAGACCCTGGCCATGGATGAACTCTGGCTACCTGCCTTCTGTCACAACTGAGTGAGTTTTCAGCTGGACAGTGAGTAGAGCTGCAGCTGGATGGCAAACAGCGTTTTCCAGCTGCACACTGAGATTTATGCTTCTTGCATCTTTATTCGGTCATTTTTCTGGCAGAGTGAGCCAAGCCAGTGAAAACCACACAAGAAGTGTCACTTTGTTCAAATGTTTTTCTCCTCACCGATGATACTGAAACCGTTCTTGAAGCCAGGCTGTTCCAATGCGAACGCCCACCCAATAACACCACCGAGGGCTGCGATGGGGGCCAGAGAGGGCCCAACGCTATTGGGAATGTCACTGATGGCAATGTAAGACCGGCCGTCGTTTACTACGACGTATGAGTGGAGGTCGTTGCTGGTAAATTCTACTGCAGAGGGAGAGTCGGCCACAAATACTCTTCCATTTACTTTGCCGTTCATCCTTTGTGCTTTTCCTAAACAAAAACAAAAAACAAACCAAACATAAGATTTCAGGATTCAGAGGAAACTGTTTAGTGAAATTGTTAGAAAGTTGCTAAAATCTTTCCACATTTGCCATTGACAAAGACAGTTTAATTATGTGAATGAATGGCCACGGTTACATGGTGTTTTTTAATTCGGAATTATTAATTCCGCATTTATCAATTCAGAATTAAAATATTCTCCTTTGGGTTTACATGGAAATATTAATTCCGAATGAAGGTTTGGGAAGGGTTCTGATTGGTTGGATGGTGGAAGTGGCATACCATACGTATGTCCACCATTGTTATAAGAACCTATAGATATAAATACAAGTTTAATTAACATTTGCATCAGGAATTAAGTGTTTAAATTGTCATTTTTTATCTGTCAGAAGCGGAATTAAGCTTAATTTCGAATTAAAGAGGAATTAAAAGTCTCGTAAACGTGGCTGGTAGAAAACCAGTTATTTAACAATGCCTCATCTTCAATTTAATTTAAGCATGCATGTGTAAGGGACAGCTACATGTAATAATGTGAACTGTAGACTGTTTACTCTGTTTGAAACGGGCTTGGCAAAGATGCTGTTTTCACCAGTGACTGCAACTGTCCGGTAATGACTTCACACACAGTATAGTACTGTGAATACGAGCAGAAACAGATAAACAGAAGCGTACCCTCTGCCACACATTGTATTCCATTGCCATAGAAGCCAGGCCTGCAGTGGCAGCAGTATCCACTCGAATAGTCTCTGCAGTCGGCAAACTGGGAGCACCTATTCCTGTTGTTGGCACACGTCCCAAGGTTGTAGGAGAACACTGAACATAGAGAAAGTTACAAAATAGTAATATTATAGTAACAGCAAATTGTTAGAACTACTGTTTCTCTAGTACTGGTAATGAAATTTGTTGAAAATTAAAATCGTATCACAGAACAAAAGTTCACAATTCAATGAAGCCACCTTTCCATCAGAAATGGTGTTCCACAGGGTTCAATCCCAGGGCCTTTAATGTTTATCACACAATTCAAATACGAACATAATCCTTTCCAAAGAATAATTTGATATCCATTTATTTGCTGATAACATCATTTAAGTGACTCATAATTCGCTTCATCCCTAATCCTCACAAGTCAGGCACGCTATTCTCAGACCAAACGCAAAATCAGCTATTTCTAATTAGCTTTGGACATTTAACTGGACCACTGTTCTTGTTCCAGAAGACAATTAAGTTGTGATCAAAATATGTGTAAAGCAACAATTTTAGGTGGCAAAATGACCCTTTTAAGCTTGATAGTGTCAGACTTCTTCCTCTTGGCCAATTATGCCATGGACGCACAGCTGACAAACAATTTAGCTAGTGACATTGGTGATTGGTGAATTGGGCAGTGTCACAGCTCTGTACTTTAAGAAATGCTGTAAAATTGACTGTTTCTATATTTTATATCTATCTATCTATCTATCTATCTATCTATCTATCTATCTATCTATCTA
>JAVQJG010075011.1:0-13723 GCA_036024015.1 Craterocephalus amniculus | reverse complement strand
CCAACGACCTCCTCATGGCTGCTGATTCTGGTTTCATCTCCATCCTCATCCTCCTGGATCTGAGTGCAGCCTTCGACACCATCTCTCACCCCATTCTCTTCAGCAGACTCTCCTCATTAGGCATCTCTCACACCCCCCTGCACTGGTTTCACTCCTACCTCACCGGCCGTACTCAGTTCATCCAGTTAAAATCCTTCACCTCACGTCCCTCCCCAGTCACTTCAGGTCTGCCCCAGGGCTCTGTCCCCGGGCCCCTCCTCTTCATAATTTATCTCCTCCCACTTGGCAACATCTTCCACAAATTTAACAAAGTTTCCCTGCTTCACAGATAACACCCAGCTCTACATCTCCAATAAGCCCGACTCCTCTCTCCCCCCTTCCTCCCTCTCCCAATGCCTTTCAGAAATCAAAACATGGTTCACCTCCAACTTCCTCAAACTCAACGTCAATAAAACTGAACTTCTTCTTGTCAGCACTAAATCCGCAATCTCCAAAACTAACCGCTTTTCTGTAACCATCGACAATGCCACAGTTTCCCCCTCCAATCAGGTAAAGAGTCTAGGTGTCGTCCTCGACAGCTCCCTTTCTTTTCATGCCCACATCAGTAATAATGTCCGGTCTGCTTACTTCCACCTACGCTCCGTAAATCGTCTCCGTCCCTCTCTCACGCCCCACACTGCTGCCACCCTGGTCTGCAGTCTCGTCACTTCTGCATACATATAAGTCCATCCAGAGTCCAGTCGCTCTGCTCCCCGACTCTGGAAGTCCCTCCCCCCCAGAAATCAGGAACACCGACAGCTTCATCCTGTGCAAGTCCAAACTAAAGACCCATCTGTTTAAATCTGCATATAATGTATAGCTTATCTCCTTGTGTCCCCTCTGTTCTTAACCTGTTGTTGATTTTGGCATTTTAACTGTCTTTCTTGTTTTCTATTTCAGCATTTCCATTGTACCTATGGTTTTTGTTTTTCTTCTTTGTTCTGTAAAGTGTCCTTGGGTGTCCTGAAAGGCGCTACCAAATGTATTATTATTATTATTATTATTATTAGTAATAAAATAAATGGTTTATTTTACAACTTTCTGCACAGGATTCCCAGTTGATCTCCGGGGTTGCGTTCAAGAAGACCTTTTCCTACGCCGGGTTTGAAATGCAGCCCAAACGCTACGAGAATCCAAAGATCGCTTTGCTCAACGTGGAGCTGGAGCTGAAGGCGGAGAAGGATAACGCCGAAGTCCGCGTCAAATCGGTGGAGGTACGTTTTCGTCACAGCAAACAAGCTGCCTTTAAATTATGATGCTGTTCTCATGAGAACCTTGTCTGCAGGACTACCAGGCCATCGTGGACGCCGAGTGGAACATCCTGTATGACAAACTGGAGAAGATCTATCAGTCGGGAGCCAAAGTGGTTTTGTCCAAGCTGCCTATCGGGGACGTGGCCACCCAGTACTTTGCAGACAGAGACCTGTTCTGTGCTGGGAGGGTGCAGGAGGAGGACCTGAAGAGGACCATGATGGTGAGGCAAACACAAACTGACTGCATACACCATGATGTTTTAGATTTGTCAGACAATTAACTTATTTATTTCAATCTTTAAGTGAAATAGATGTTGTCTTGCTAGCTTGCCTGTTCTGTTAGAAAATCATATTTCTGAACTTGAAAAGGAAGCGAATAAAGTCTGACAGATTCCTGACTGACTGTGTTTACTGGGACCATCAGGCCTGCGGAGGCTCCATCCAGACTTCCGTCGGAGGCCTGACGGACGACGTCCTGGGACAGTGTGAAATTTTTGAAGAGGCCCAGGTGGGAGGAGACAGGTAAGACAGAAGCGGTCTGATGCAGATGTTACAGAAATGCTTTACACGGGACAAAAGAGATGTATCCGTCTGTTCACTGAAGCCTCATCATGGATGGTCTACATGAAAACTCACGAGCTGGGCTGATGATCAGTCGCACCAGCTCTTTTGCTGAGGCAGAGTAAAAACATCTTGACTAAACTAAAGGCATGAAACATCTAAAGAAGAGGTTTGAGAAGACTAAACCTCAAAAGAAACTACAAGAAATCTTTCCTAAACCATGTTTATATTCATGAGAATATTAACACTTTGAGTTACACAGGCGTATCATATCAATTATTTCTACTGAAGATTCTCTCTCCTTGCTGGGAATGGAAGGAAACGACTATGAATGTCACACAAGATGTCCTGAAATCACCGTTTTCTTTACTTCATAATGAGAACAACAGATAGTTTTACATGTCTGTATTAGTGGTGTTTGACCCATCATGATAGGCCGATAGCCGTAAAAAAGTACGTGATTGGTGTTCGCTGACCAACGTCTTTTGTTGCCGATCAAAAAACACAATCAGCTTTACTTCATAAGCGGTGTAGTGTAGATACCGCTTTCCTCAGCACTGCACGTGCATTCTGGTGAGTTTTCAAGGCGTACTGTACTTAATGAAAAGAAGATGCCCGCAGCAGCCTGAGCACAGCTAACACAGTCATTATCAGCCGACACTATGAGCCCGACAGTCAGAGGGCCGAACAAATAACCTGGTGTTTTGATGCTGAGTTTAACACCTCACTGTAATTAAATGAAATTCAAAATTAAAATAAAGAAATAAAAAATTACAAGCTATCAATGAAATCGGTATCTATGATCGACACTCAGAGGATCAGTAGCAAATAGTATGATCGGAGCATGCCTAGTTGTTACATAGTCTCACACTGCTGATCTGGAGATTTTACACGTCCTGAGTAAATGTGGACATTTTTGTTCTTACAAGCCGCCACTGGACCGTC
Organism: Craterocephalus amniculus; assembly: GCA_036024015.1. Classification (NCBI taxonomy): domain Eukaryota; kingdom Metazoa; phylum Chordata; class Actinopteri; order Atheriniformes; family Atherinidae; genus Craterocephalus; species Craterocephalus amniculus. The sequence continues at coordinate 10,925 of JAVQJG010075011.1, read as the reverse complement.
TGCGAAACATTTTGGGACTCGGGTACATATGTGCCTGAAACCCGGAAGTGAAAGTCAAACCAGACATCAGCTCTTTTTTCATTATTTCCTCCCAACTATTTCTCATTTCCAATGTAAAAATATAGTTAAAGAAATAAGTGTTGGCTCAAAATTGGTGCACAGCACTATAAATGTCATTTACTGTGTAAAAAGATTATTAATATATAGTTTTTATCTTTTGTTGTACTGCAGAAGTTACAGTTCAGCTGTGTCTGAAGCGGTCTCAGTGGCAAAAGTGCGAAAACAATTCTCGTTTTTCCCTCGTAGGTACAACTTCTTCAAGGGCTGCCCAAAGGCGAAGACATGCACCATCATCCTGAGAGGAGGAGCAGAACAGTTCACAGAAGAAACGGAGCGATCGCTGCACGATGCCATCATGATCGTACGCAGAGCCATCAAGGTCAGTGTAGTCGTAGGTGTGCAGGATTTCTGCGGAGCTGATGCCACACCACATGGTCCAGACATATTAACAGTAACTTTGCTGTTTATTCTTCCTCGGGTTCTTCTTCATGTGGACATCTTTTTACCCCATGGTACAAAACATGATCGTAAAGATGCATCATCTTCACACCGGCTGCTTTGACGTATCAGTCTCTCTGTTAGGGCGATGCCATATAAGCAATTTAGATAGTTAACCAGTAGCAGTCACATGACTATTTAAGCCTTGTTTAAGAACATTCACGCATTTAACTTTTTTATTTTGTCATTTTTTATCACCAAACATCTAATTTGGTGATAAAACCGAACCTACCTGAAGCGTCTGATTTATGTAGAACTTTTATGATTAGATTTATGCGAGTCTGCCCCTCATGTCTGACCTAATTGCATAATTTCTTCGCAGAATGACTCCATCGTAGCCGGTGGAGGAGCCATAGAGATGGAGCTGTCCAAGTACCTGCGGGATTACTCCAGGACCATTCCCGGGAAGCAGCAGCTGCTCATCGGCGCCTACGCCAAAGCCCTGGAGATCATCCCCCGCCAGCTGTGCGACAATGCCGGCTTCGACGCCACCAACATCCTCAACAAACTCCGTGCAAAACACGCGCAGGTAGGAAACTGAAACCGCATCCCTCATCTCACGCAAAAGCTTCCCTCCACGCCGGTGCTGACGTCCTACGGGTCTCCCCTTTCCTTCCAGGGCGGCATGTGGTACGGAGTGGACATCAACAACGAGGACATCGCGGATAACTTCGCCGCCTGCGTCTGGGAGCCGTCGGTCGTGCGGATCAACGCTCTGACGGCCGCGTCGGAGGCGGCGTGCCTCATCCTGTCCGTCGACGAGACGATCAAGAACCCCCGCAGCAGCGTGGACGGCCCTCCGGGTGGCATGGGGAGGGGCAGAGGCCGCGGGAGACCCCACGCTCACTAACACGAGCCCCGTTTTATAGACGCATTAAAACCCAAATGCAGAGAACAGCTCGGCATGTTCACCTGCATTTAGGTTTTAATTCTTTAATAAAACGAGGCGCCGTAAGCGGCCGCTCACACATGGCAGGTGCAGTGAAAGAAGGACGTTCATTAGCAATTTCTACTCCGGTTCTGTGGACTTTTGATCGTTTCTTATTTTGTGTTTCCCCGCCTGTAGTTTTTCTTACTGAAGCTTTGACCCGGTAACCTCAGTTTAACATTTCAAGCATCTTTTTCCCCCCCTGAGAAATGCTGAAGCAGGACGGGTTTCTCTTTAGCTCTGAGACAGACGGACTCCTGTCACCTTCAGCTCTGCTTCTGACCCGGTCTGGTTTTGTTTTAAGGTTTAAAGAAAACTGTGTGATGTGGGGAAATAAAGCACTGCTGGGCTGTTCTGAACCAGCTGTAGGTCACGCTGTGTGACTCTATTTATTGGACCATTCTTATCAATAAAGTCACAGCTGAAATCACACCGCTGGCTGTTCGCGCCGTTTGTCTGTTCTCATAGAAACCATGTTATAAAGAGGCTTTTTAAATTAAATCTGATGAGTTTAAGAATAACTTGAATCACTGTTAAACTGAGGGCTAAATTATTACAGGAGACACGAGGAAAGCTGGTTTGTTAGGATTGTTCAGCTTAGGGATGCAAACAATCGAGTAGCAACTAATCGTTGATAAGAAATTACTCGATTTAAATAAATTAATCGCTTTGAGCCCTTAATTCCTCTCCAGCCTGCATTAGGACGCAATGTCGCTGATGCACATGCAGGAACACAAGAAAAGGTGTCCTCTGGCCAAAGACAACTTCATTCATTATTTTCAATTAAATTTACAAATATAATAATCCTAATACTATTGCTAATAATAGTTTTATCTTTGTTTATATTGTTGCATTTGGGAATGTTGTTCTCTGCTGTTAAGAATAAATTTCTCTTAAAGTAGCATTTCGTAGAAAGGCACCTATTGGTTTAGAGGGAAATTGCTGCTTATCAATCAATCAATCGATAAGATGAAGACACTATCAATTAATGAAAATTACTTGATAATTTGCATCCCTACTTCAGCTTGGGATGTCATATGACACTTTAACCCTTCCCCTCCTTTGCAGAGGTATACATTTTGATAATGAAGCCTTAAAACCCCTTTTTAAGAAGGAATAGGAAGAAGTGGTTGGCCCTATAGGAGGAAGTAGCATCATTCTGCCTGCAGTCTTTATATTCTACCTCCAAAATGATCAAAGATCTGCTGTATTTAGCTACAAGTTCCTATTCCTTCCTCTGTTTTCTCTCTGCATGAATTCCCTATACTGTATAACAGTTATAATCATAAAAGGTTGATCACCTTTCTATCTGTTAAAGCCACTTAACAATCTGTCTGATTACATAAGAGCACAGGAAATGCTTTAAAACTTTAGACCATATGATGTTTAGGAAAAAGTATCTTATCTAAATAAGGATCTTTTTTCTTCCACCTTGCCATGGAGTCTGAGTGTTATAAATAACCCCAAAAAGTTATAGAGATTGATTGTTATGTATCGAAACAAAGCAGGCAGTGCTGTTTTTACATGCAGCGTCCATTCAACCCTTTAAAGCCAAACTAATCAATAATTATTTTATAGATTAAATGACTAAATGGGAAAATATGAGCTTTGTGGAGCTTTGGTGCTCTTGTTAATTTTTTCTTTAGCCACAGTGAGCACTTAGACAGGTAAAAAACCAAACATGTCCTTTAGGAGTTGTAGAAAACAAAATATAATTGGGTTTAAATGTATTACATGGTCAGACATGATTCCAAATAAATGCTTAAATTAATGGAACGAGGCAAAATGTTGCATGTGGTCTTTGCAGCTTATATATCAAATATAATAAAGCTTTAAACATAAAAAACAACTGTTACACAGTTTAAAGTAATTCAGACTAAATTATTCTGTAACTTTAATACAGGACCATTGTTTTTCATTCATGTCTGGAAATGCCTTTTAGGTTGTAGTTCAGTCTTTTCCCCACTGGGTGGAGCACTACCATGTTAGCGTCAGTCCAGGTTATTATTTTCAGACTTTCTATTGTATGGGGATGTTGGGGAAAGGATTTAAATGAGGTATCAATAGTTATAAAAGGCAACAGCCTTTGAATTTATCAATGAATATGAGCGAGTCTCTCTCTAGGTAGTATAGTGTGTATATTGCAGAGTGTCTTCAGGTAATAAAAATATAAAGTGGTCCATTGTGAGGATGATTTCTGATAAGGGTTGTTGCAGTTTTTTTAAGTTTCTGTGGAGGAAGTGAGAGATGGCAGACAGAGAGGCCTCTTCTTTTCAACTAAGAGGATTCTCAGTTATAAAAATGTTCATGTCATTATCCACAGATTGACTGAAGCTCCAATATCTGATAATTTAATGCACCCTCTCCCAAAGTACAACTTTTTTAAAGAGAGTTATCACTCCTTGAATCCGTTTAGTGTGTTTTCAAGTCTTCGTCTCCACTTCCTGCACCTCCTCAGTTGGACAGGAAGTCTATGGAAGCCCGGACGGAGCGGTTAGACATGACGTCAACCGCTGTGACTTTGATCTCTGTGTCTCCAAACTGCATGGTCGCTCTGATCTCCCTCCTTTCTGGACCTCCCGCTCCTCCCGCTCCCGCTCCTCCCACCGCTCCCGGCGACGGTAGCGGTTCCGGCAGGTCCAAAGTAATCGTCCCGCACTTCCTGACGCCGGGGTCGGAGATGTATACGACGTCGTCTGTGGCGCTGCAGTAGATGTTGATGATGATCTTCCGCTGGCCAACCCGAGCGGGGGTGTAGCTGCGCCTCACGACCTCGCCCAGAGCCACCGACTGGTCCACGGACACGAAGCGGTCGAGGATGTCCGTGCACCACTCACGCCCGTCTTTGATGAGGAGTTTGTCCCGAGGGTGGCGTCCCTCCACGAAGCGGTTCAGGACACCGACCCCGTAGGTCAAAGGGCACCGTCGCACTCTAACCTGTTAGAAAGAGGCCATTAGATGATGATCAAACCTCTACTGTAACACCGACCCGCCTTCCTGATTCCTCACCCCTAGGGCTGTCCCGATCCGATACCAGTATCGGGTATCGGTGCCCATTCCAACCAAAAAACACGGATTGGAAACTATCGGCCTGCAATGAAATATGCCGATGCTGTTGCCGATACTAGGTGATCAACATTTTCTATCCAGCCCTTTCACCTGAGCTGGTACACCCTGTACAAGATCTACCTAGTTCATTTTCTACAGGGTTTACTCCGGTTGTTTTTTCTTACAGCAAAAATGTGAAATGTGCCGAGTGTAACACAAAGTCTTTAAATTTATTCTAAATTAACTCGTTGTTTAATAACTAATGACTAAATTTTTCTCACACCTGCTGTGGACCTTATCAGTTACACCTTAAGGTTTTGAGGTGAGATTTGACACAATATTTTGCTCATAACAAAATGTAAGTATCGGTATCGGGTATTGGCCGACACTCAACCCTCTGTATCGATATCGGTATCGGAAGTGAAAAAGTGGTATCGGGACAGCCCTACTCACCACAGTGGGGTCCAGTCCGAAGAGCACAGCACCCTTCAATATGGTCAGACCGACATCGTGGGGGATGATGATGCGGCACGTCCTCCCGAGGGCCTTCTGGACGGCTTTCTGCAGCATGGGCGACTCGGCAAACCCTCCAACCAGGAAGAGGAACCGCACACCGCGCACCTCTGGCTTTGCCATCAGCTCCTCTGTCAGAAGAGAGACAGGGATCTTTCCCTCTGTGGCAACACTAATTCAGATTTCTAGCTCATCAGTTTTGTTCTTTGTTACCCCTAAAAACATTTCAACACTCAACCAGCAAATTCCAAGAGCTCCAGGAGTAACAGCACTTGTGTTTTTTGATTGATCATTGGTTTTTCAGTGTGTTTACTCTGTAATAGAAGCAGCGTTTGGAGGCCTTCTTTCCTCTGTGAGATGACAGATTGTCATTGTAATACCAATTGGCTTTTTAAAAGAAAAGTTCATATCTTGTATCTTTAAACAATTATAAAGTTCTTAAAGGGGAAGTTTGGTTTTTTTCAACCTGGACATATTTTCTGGCATGAAATACGATAATTTACTCACCCAGACAGTTTAGGTGTAACTTTAACTCCTTCGGGAGATATTTAGATCCACTCACGATCAGCGTACATCCAATATAATGGGAGTGAACAGGGCCAGCTCGCGCAGCCTCTAAATACGGCAATTTCTGCCACAAAACTCCTTCATTTCACTAATGTGTTGTAATGAAACACTGGTCTGATCCCTCTGTGAGCTCCAAGGCGCTCAAAGCTGTTTTTTGTTGTGAACTGTCGTTATTTACAGCCATTCACTTTGAGTAAAGACTTCACTGACATCACTTCCAGGCCGCACCACAGTGCCTGTAATGGCTGTAAATAAAGACGGATCTTGACAAAAATGCAACTCCAAGCCACTTTAAGCTCACAGAGAGATCAGACCAGCGATTCATAAGAAAACATTGGTGAAATAAAGGAGTTTTGTAGCAGAAATTGCCGTATTTAGAGGCTGCGCGAGCTGGCCCCGTTCACTCCCATTATATGGGATGTACGCTGATCGCGAGTGGGTCAAAATATCTCCTGAAGGAGTTCGAGTTACACCAAAACTGTCTGGGTGAGTAAATGATTGTATTTCAGGCTAGAAAATAGGTCCAGGTTGCAAAATACCGAACTTCCCCTTTAAATGTCTCAAGACACCCCAAATCCCTGTACTTCACTGATTCTAACCAACGTTAACAATGATCACTTGTGCTATCTTATGATCGCCCCCCCCAGACTAACCTCTTTCGTGTCTTGGACACCCCATTAAAACGTTTCTGTTCAAAGTTTAAAGATTGTTTCTGTGAGGGTTATTGATTTCCAACTTATTTCCATCAGCTGCATTTGGTATTCCCTTAACAGCTTTTTTTCTTCTTTAAAAAAATTTTTGGGCTCCCGAGGACCAGCAAGGCTACAAACTGGAAAACCAGTCCCCTGGCTTTAGATGAACTACTGGAATGTGGATGATTTAAAACAGACATTCTGCATTTTTCTGCCTGACTTCTTAGTGAAAAACTCGGGCAGAAAATGAGATCACCGTCTTTTAGAGTTAGGAATCTATAAAAGCCATCATGCTTGTGGTTTGTTAAGTAGGATTTGCTGCGAGTTTGTAGTTTGTTGTCCAAAGCAATAGAAAACCATGACGTGTTATTCAGCTGAATGGAGTCAGCTGGTTAATGGTTTGAGCAGCTGGTCATCCTGTAAAAACGGCGCTCTGGATGTTATGAGCAAACCCATGTGTTATCTCTGCAACTTGAACTATTAAATAGTTTTTATGAACAGAGACGCCGCCGAACTCAGCAGTCTTTAAAAAGCTCCCTTGGAGCTTAAAACTTCTTACTTTTAGATTATTACTATTTAATGTGCCACTAAAGTCACTGGTACTCAGTGAAAGACGGATCCATACTGTGGAAGTTTGTTTATGTTAACTCATTTAAGAACCAAAGGCGGAAAGGAGCAACTGTCAAGTCCAGGATTGATTATTTTTATGTGACAAAGTAAACACAGTGTGAAATTTAGCTCATAGCACACATTGGCCACACAGTTGTGTCTCTACTCCTGGTGTAAATGCAATCAGACTAAATCTGTAGTTTTATGAGCTTCCCTCAGGGAGCAATCGGACTGTGCTTATCCTTTTTATTATAGGCTAATTTTTTTCTTTGATTTGTAATGTTGAACATACGAGGTAATAGAAAAATCTGATGCAGGTTTGATGTTAAGATGTGTGTTTCTTACCTATGTGTTTGACTATATTGATGATGGTTGGCTGGAAGAGCTCGTTCATGGCTTCTTGTGTCAGTCGCAGCATCCCCTGGGAGGACCACTTCACTATGTTCATACTGACACACAACCAAAGAAAATCATGTTCACAGGTTAAAAACAACATATACCACTTTCAAATTAGACACTACATTATATTTAACAGATATAAAGATGAAATCAGTAAAATGCCTAATGCGAATGAGGAGTATTTTACAGTATATGTATTTTGAAACATGTTTTAAATAATAACAAAAGATTTATGACAGGCGATGCCCAGAACACATTTCATATAAAAAGAAAATAGGAAATAGAAATAAACATTATTATAGAAGATGAAATTTGGGAAAATCTTTGAGCAACTTGTCATTAATGTCAACTGGAAAAAGAAAATCAGATATTTCAACACTCCTTCGGCCAACTCTGCTCTTTTAAAAACACCTTCATTACATTTTTTCTAGAGAAAATGTGGGGGAAATGGTGATATGACACATATTTTCTGGGATTGCCCCTTAATCCAAGATTATTGGAAAAAGATAATAGAGAGGATTTTACGGATGGATATTTCTTTTGACCAACACATCTTTCTTTTGGGAGCTGCTCAAATAACAAAGTTAAGCCCAGGACAAAAGGACATGTTGAATATACTCTTATTAATAGCAAAAGAAATAATAATTACAATTAATAGGAAGGGGGAGGAGAAACCGACAATTATGCAGTGGAGCCAAAAACTCACAATTCTTGTGGACTGATAAGGAGTTTTGTTTATAAAGGCTACATGGACCTGATCTATTTCTATGGGTCTATTAATTGTGTAGATGTACTCAAATTTGGGTTTTTTACCTTTTTTTCTGGTTTCTATTTTACCAAGAAATGTTTGTCTGTTTGGTTAGTTTTTCTCTTCGTTGTATATATATAGAAAAAAAAGTATAAAAAGAAAAGTAAAAAACCTTCATCATAATTACTGAACTCTGCTCAGGTGTACTGTCACCTGTCGCCCCACTCACTTGCTCCTCCTCAGCGCCGCCTCCACACTCTGCCCCCTGTGTCTCTTGTAAAAGTCGATAAAGGAGAAAGGCAGGGAGATGTTGAGGGCGTTGGCCCTGCCTGGCGACGCCGTGCGTTTCCTCGCCTCGAAGGCGATGGTGAGGTCCACCCAGGCCGCGGGCCGCTTGGCTTTAAAGCTCTGGATGAAGTCTTCACCAAAGATCTGGCACAGCATGGCTTCGAAGGCCAGGTCCACTCCCACAGCGCCGTAGGGACCGCCTGGCAGAAACAGCAGCTTTACAAACTCTCAGAAATAGGTCATGAAAGAATACTGTACACTTTGTTGGCTCGAAAGGTTGTCATGATCGATTGGGTAGGAGATTAACCTGCCTCAATACGCCGCTGGAGGTCTTTGATAACAGACTATATTTCTTCAGGAAGACTACGATTTGTAATCAGTGGTCAGAGGGATACTTTTAAATCAAAGTTTTGCAAAGTGCTGGACTATCTGAGAACCCAGACTGTATCTGTAGATTTTTCTTAAGTCTACATTGATCATTACTGTGTAGGGATGTCAAGATTCTTCGAAAATCGATTTAAAATCGATTCAAACTTGTTTAAATTTTCATGCAATGCATCGATGCAATCAATGCAGATGATGTTTAAAACAAATAAAGATTCCTTTGTTCATAAAAAGATTTGTGATCATTTCTATATCTATAATAAGTATTTCTTCAGTGTTAAGTTTTGTTAGTACAAAAGGAAATAGAAGGTCAGAGTTTTAAACAAGGGAGAAAAGGGAAATATATTTGCCATAAAATAACTTTGATTAATTTTGTTGGAAAAAAATCTTAAAAAATCTAAATCGAGAACTTAAACACGAGAATTGCATCGAATCGTGGCTTGAGTGATTGTTACTTCCCAATTACTGTGTATATATCACAGATTTGGTCATAATCTTTCAAAATGTTCAATAAAAAGAATAATAATAATGATAAAAAGAAATTCTCAGAAACGTTGTGATCTGTGTGAACGTTGTTAAGTATTACACCTGAAGCCTTGTAGAGCTCTTTAAGTGTCCCCTGCGGCTGCTCGATCTGATGGACTGTCAAGTCAACTGTTCCTCCTCCGCAGTCTGCAACCACATACCTGTCGCCTGCAGAAAAAAATACACACAATTTAATGTTTTTTTGTCTGTTATGTGATATTTTTAGGCTTATCAGTGTGATTCTATAGTCATAAACTGTATAATTATTAAACTAAATAATAGATTTGTTGGAAGAAACAACTTTCAGGCCGTTACACATGACAGCTGCTCATGTTTGTGTATGTTTATGATATGAGATTCAGCTAACCCCACCACAGACGCAACAGGACAATAAATTGTGGAAGAAGGAGACAAAGAGAGAAGCGTTAAAGAATGAGATGTTTAGTGAAAATCAAATGCAAGAGTGGAAGAAGAAGCTGGGACTCCTCCTCCCTCTGTATATTTACAGCAGCGAGGCAGTCCCATGGGCTGGGTCCTTCCTGTGTGTGCGGACAGGAAAGAGAGCAGAAGGGGTCAGCAGGGCCACGTGGCCCTCAGATTGTTGTCATGGCTCAACAGAAAAACACGTCAGCGTGAAAAAACCCGCTCTGGGATGTAAATTTTGTCCATTTTGCGGTTGTGTCAGGCCAATAAAGGCTCTGTTGAGTGTCAGTGGACTCATAAATTGAGATCTTCTATTCCTCTGAGGGCACTCATCCATACAGCCATGAGTAAACTATGTCTGCTGCCAAAGACCATAAAATGAGGCTGAAAAGAGATAAAAAATTTCAGACTGAGTAACAAATGTGTTGGAACTTGCACACTTGCAGCTTATTTTAAGGTTATTGATACACAAGTTAGTGCATGTGTTGTAAAACTTGTGCAATAATACAAAAGATAAGATGAAAATTTGAATTAAGTTATCCTCATATGGCAAATGTAAACATTACAGCAGCAGTCAGTGATCACTTTGCAAAAATAACACCTATTCCAGTAAATAGATTTAAGATGGACGTAAAAAGATGACAAATGAAAGTAGACTCAGGACAAGGAAGTGGACACAGTGCAGCAGAAAGCGGCTCTTGTGTCTGTCCCCCACACCAGAGTGATTCTGCCTGCCTCACATAGCCATCATGCGGCGGTTAAAGGTCAAAATCATCAATATCTCCAACATGAAGGCTCTTTCTGAAACAAAAATACACACACTCATACCAGTCTGCAGCTCTGACCACAACTCTCCAGTTCCACTCTCCACCAGGAAGGTCCTGCTGTGCCTGGATCGTCTCAGCTGCTCCCGCGCTGCAAAAAACACACATCATCTATAACATGTAATACTAGGACACAAGTTCTCTTGCACAATCCTGCACAAAAACAAGCATCAACATGAAGAATAATGCTTATGCTACAGACTCCTCAGTGTGTAAACAAAGGCAGTTTCAAGGGGTTTCTTTCACTGACTTTAGATATTTCCAGTAAAGTGTGAAGATACACAATATGCCTTTACATTATCTATCTATCTATCTATCTATCTATCTATCTATCTATCTATCTATCTATCTATCTATCTATCTATCTATCTATCTATCTATCTATCTATCTATCTATCTATCTATCTATCTATCAATCT
>JAVQJG010075009.1:0-16770 GCA_036024015.1 Craterocephalus amniculus | reverse complement strand
TCAACAATAATATGAAATTGGAAAGCCTTTAATTATTTCTAGAACTCTGAGGGAATTTAAGGATTACTTAAGCTGTCCAGTACATTTAAGACAAGCATTTCTGTGCTCCGTCCTGTTTTGCTGTTGACCTGATTGAAAATAAATAAAAAGTGCATAAAGAGAAAAAAAGGTGAACTCTGTTGTGGAGTGTGAACTTGACCTGATATTTAATTGATTGGAAATGTATTAATTTTATTAATGATTCTAAGGTTCAAAAGCTGAAACTATTCTGATCTGTAACTGGCAAAAACCTGAGGTGTTTGTGTCACTAGTGAAAAGCTGAACTTCCTCCTTTCTAATGACAGCCTGCACACTGCATAATGATTGCAGGATGTGGTTAAGATGCTGATGTAAAAACATGATATCGATTCATATGAAGATGTGTCAGAGCAATGGCCAGGGCATTCGACATGACCTTTTTAGGAAGGCCTGGTTCCTGACAGCAGTTTAACATACGTAATGACACCAGCAGGGCTGACAGGAGGAGTAGACTATGATAAGAGTTAATAAAAGCAGCTGATTCTCTCTCTTTTTGGGCTTAGCCTACATTAACTTGTTGTGAACTTGGAAAGTTTTTTCCTCTTTTTGGAGTAGGTGAGTGTTGCTTCATGTTTAAACAGAGACTGCTTCAAGCAGAGAATAGAATTTGGTAAACATGCAAGTTTAGAATTCATCATCTAGATGTGGTTAAGTTGCAAGACCTTGATTTTGGACCTCATGTACTTAGTAGTGGATGTACTAAGGCACTGCTACTTCAGGAAAGTAGGGACTCCCTGAATGAAAAGGGTTTAGACTCTAGGTCCTAAAAGTATCCAATAGCACGACTCTTCCTCTGAACCTTTGGATGCTCATGTACAAAGTTTACGTATTTATTGCGTAACATCTATCCTCTAATGAGATGATTAACCCCAGAAGAAGAAGAGTGTGAACCACAAATGGAAATGTTCTGGCTGTAAACCATCCTCTTCATCACATTTTAACATCAGACCTCCCCACAGTCTGGGGTAATATCACTCCTTAGGAAGCTGCTGAGGTGCTTTTTCTGTATGATGCTATACAAACATGTAGAATAACATGCTTCATTCATTGCAATCAGACACCGGAGGTTTACCAGGTAAAGGTCAGTTCACACGTCTGTCCTTGCAGTGCCACTCAGACAGGTTAAGGTGGGTTTTACAGGTGGCCCCTCAGCCCATCGCTCTGGCCCCAACCAGCTATTTTCTGAGCTCTTTGGATGGTCAGATACCCTGATTCAGGCTCAGTCTATGACCTGAAACCTTGCACACACTGTGCAAGCCTTCACCTGTCTTCATTCCTTTGCTTCATGCAGCACGACAGGAGCTGGCAGTGGACATTCCTACAGTTGTTTTGTTTTTGAGAGTGATTCTGAAATCTGAAGATAATAAAGGGCATTGTCATGAAAATTGAATGAAATTTTGGCTAGTTTATTTCTTGAGAGGTGCAACCAGTTGAATACTTAAAATTATAACAATCTGTGTCTAAAAAACAGATAGGAGTTGTGTATTCCGTGAGCAGCACTAAGCCAAATTTCCTTTTGGTTTTTTGGGGAAGAGCAGAAAGCAGGCATTACAGTAGTCAATACGACTTGTGATAAAAGCATGCATTAGCATCTCTGTGTTAGCCCAAGAGAGAATGGGGCATACTCTGGCAATGTTTTTTAAGTGATAAAAACCTATTTTAGTAATATTCTTAATATGGAGAATAAAAGTCAGCTCAATAACATTTTTGATGTAAAACTTTAGAATTGAATGAAGCTAAACTTTCTTTTATACATGTCCGTGTGTGATAATTGTCCCAAAATGAGACTCAACTTCCCGTCTCCTGTGTAAAAATCCTGTGATTTGATGATTCCCTGTAATCTTCAAATACAAAAATGACAGGATGACAGGATGATCCCAGTGTTTTAAATCTTAATTTGATTGTCATAGTTTTACAGTTTGCAGCAGCTACTCATCTGTAATACTTGGTAGTACTTTTATTATTGTAAGATTGTTTGAACTTAATTCTCTTTAGGTTTGAAGACGCCAACTCCCACCTTTTCGGGATTTACTAAAAGTTTCCTTCTTTTCTCCAAGCACTAACAGATGAATATGCAATCCACCCAGTTGTGAGTTGTCTTTGTTTGGTTCCTCTCGGATTAATATAAATATTTCACTGATTACTTTTGCAACACAACAGGGTCGGGGCCCAAGATACACAGCAGAAATACTGACCCAGTATTTGTTTGTTCTCAGTTTCAGGTTTACACATGCATAAATAAACCTTTTGTTCTTAAAGTCTATGTTGGCACATCCTGAAAGAAGTGTGTTATATAAACCAATCTCCAATGCAGCCACTCTGTGTCATCTACCTGTGATGACATATTTAGCTGCTGCTTATCACCATCTGTGACTTGAGCACATTACTATGGCAAATCCCAGTGTGAGGTACAGCCCAGGAAGCCGAGGTAATTCCTGTAAATTTTATTCAAAGCCTAGAACTTTCAATTTGGGACTTGAGGTCTCACACATATCTCCATCATATGACGCATGTCAATTTCACACCAAAGCACCTGACGTGTGAATACTTCAGAGTTTTTAAGGCAAATTATGATTCTCGACTTTGGTGGCAGAATATACCCTGCTGGCAGGACACCTGGTCCCAACAACAAGAGAGCAAAGTAAGAATCAAGATTACCCAAAAATTTACAGATTAGTCAGGCTCTCCAAAAATGTGCTGCCACATCATTCAGAAAGCACAGTCCTTTCAAAATGTTAATAAAAGCTTAAATTCTGTTTCTTTGGAGTTGCTTTAGGATTCCTCTGACCGACTTTGGCAAAAAAAAGAAAAAGCATTAGGAAAGCTGCCCTTTACCCAGTATGGTATCTATAAGCTCAGTACAACGGTGGCACGGGCTTTCTGTGAAGCTTGGCTGCAGACTGAGAGGGTGTGGTGTTACCAGTGATCGCTGATTGTCTGTGTACTCAGGGGGATTGCAGATATTGCAGGGGTTTATACATATCTGCTACGTGTCGCCTCTGCTATTTTGTAGGCTTGATGGATGGTTGTTTGTGGCATTCATTTTTTAGCCTCGGCTGTCTCTCTAAAAGCTGTGTGCGTGTGTAAAGGTGTGTGTATGCTGGTGCGTTTGAGTGTGCCTGTGCACTTCTCTGTATGTGTGGAAGAGTGTTAAAATCCAAATGACAGTCCCCATGATTGATACCACATGTAAAACTAAAACTGGCCCCGCCTGCAAAGTGTAATAAATTACAGTTGACGACAACAACGTGTCCACAGATGACAGCAGGGCGCGCCCCAATACCAATAAATCTATATTTCCCCTTGTGCTCTGTTCATTTACTCTCTTTTCATCCCGCTGGGGCATCATTACCAATTCACACAAGAGTAGGCTTCTCTGGCTTTACAAGAAATGAGGGGAAAAAAACTTTGTACTAAAAGACAAGGCTGGAAGACTGAAAATGAGGAGGAGATGGTGTTTGTTTAACAAGGGCCAACTGAAGCCAATGGCTCTTCATGATTGTTCTACTTTAGGTGATATTTACAACAATAACTGATTGAGGAACACAACGAAAATCGCTCAATTCGCGCGAGTAGGACGCTCTATTCGCGCGAATTCGACGCGCCATTGGGGCTTTCTGCGCCGCAAATTCGCCTCAAACGCGCCGCCCCAGGCAAACGGGCGTCAATTCGCGTCTATACATTGACTTAACATGGAATTAATTCGCGCGAATAATTTTACTCTCGCTTGGTGTGAACACAGGGTTAGAAGCCTTTGGTGGCTCATGCCGCATCAGCAAATCAGATATGTACTCTTGCCCAGAGCTTTTTCCACAAACAGAACATTTAAAATCAATCCTTGGTGCACAAGAAGTCAGTGTAAAAAACAGAATGAAATGCTCCCTTTTTTGGTCTTTATGAGATCACAGCATTCTGGATTAGCTGCAGTTGTCTTTGTAATTTTTTTAGACATTACTAACAATTCTGACTGAAGCTGGGCATTCATCTTTGGACCTTCATGTTTGATTCTAAATACAAGAATGTATGTATCTTTATTTGAATTAAGAAAATGATTGGACATTCAAATATTGAACAGCACAGGTCCCAAAGTGTAGTCTTAGTTAACTCTGCTTGACATCTTTGAGTAGAGCTGTAGAGCTCCCTGACTTTTAACTAGGACTTGAACCAATTCAGAACCAAACTAGACAACAGAACTAAATTCAAACTCCTGATGTTAACATAAACAACTTTTTTTAAAGGCACTTTTTCAACTAGACTACAGCGACTAGTGCTTACTGTGTTCAGCTATTGTGATAATCCTTGAGCTAAATCCTAACCTTTAATCATATTTAAATGGGTGTAGAAATCTTTCAAATTTGGACTTTTGTTCCAAAATTGACCTTATGTAAGCCGTCCATTGATCATTCTTTAGATCAGCATGGGACATTTCTTTGAACTAAAAAAATATTCAATACACAATATTGTGGCCAGTGTAGGACCTTGACTTTTAAAAGGGTGATTTCATGCAAAATTGGCTTTTCTAAGTCATTGGAATTGTATTTTGGGTTGTTTTAACTCAAGAAAAGAGCAAAATCCCTCATACAAAACAAACCTGGGGTTTGTTTTAGAAACATTTAGAGTCTAAAACTTTTTAATGAAGCATTTTTTACGATCGGACTGTACTTCCCTATTTGTTTTATGTCACAGACGGGCCTCTCCAGTCTTCAACTCCACCCATAAGTACAGTTATAATGGGAACAAAAAACGCCGTGTTGGTCTGCTGAAGAAAAAACAGTAAACGAGGCTGGAAGCCAGGAAGCTCGGCGGAGTACGGGGCGGAGTGAGGGGTGGAGTCCGCAGCTGCTCGGCTGCCTCAATGGTGCCGCCCATTCAGATGGACGTTCGAGAAAGGAGGGAAACTGAGGGGCTGCGCAACAGCTGAAGTGCTTTGGCTAAGGCCCAATATGATTGAACCATGACTAACAAAATGTTAAGACATAAAATAACAGCTACAGATGGGGAGAAAGGTGCATAAAACCACCCCTTTAAGTAGGTGTTAGTTTTATTAATAGAGCTTTAATCTGCAGTATTCCTGATTTTACTTTAGAAAAAAAGTTTCTTCCTCCTTAAAGGGCTGGAGATAAAGCAATACATTGTTTGCAAGGAACCTCAAAATCACCAGATCCTACCAGCTCTGAACCTGCTCAAACCTGCACTACAGAAGGAATTTATTAATGCATTTGCCAGTATAAATTAGTAAAAGGTTTAGCAACTCATCCTGAAGAAAACTGACTTTAGTCCTTCAGAAGAGTACGGCCCTAAAAATGTATGAACTCAGATCGTCAAGGTAACAACCCCAACAAGGGGGCGATCTGACCAAAAGGGAAAGCGCTTCAATAGTGTTTCTGTTGTCATATATCTAGTCGAAATATCTTACTGACCAGAGTGGTAACTTCATCATTCACTTACATTCATGCATTTTTGGCAAACAGAGCAAGGTGCATAATGTAAATGTTTTGCTCCTAATACCAGAGGGTCAGTACCAGGATTTATATTTTACTACAATAACAGACATAAAGGTATTTTCTTCTCGACAGGTGGAGTCATTGTAATATAAAATCTTAAGTGTTTGCGGCCATCTTATTTCAAGGGTTTTTTTTCCGAATGTAAGCTATGCAATCTTAGCACCTAAATGTCTAAATGTCTAAGGTTTATACTGATAGCTTGTGTCTTTTTCAAAAAGGGTTGTGTCAGTATGCAAAAGGAGAGCTATTTTACCTGCACTGGTGGTGAGTGCAACATTCTTTTTCAGCCTTTCTCTTTCATCTACCGGCTCATTTTAAGTGACAGCCCGTTGAGTGTCCTTTGATGGTGCGCTTTATTCTGTCTAACTCCTTGCTGGGTTGTTCTTTTGTGCACCAAAGCTGTCAGAATAGTATTGTAAGCATTGCACCCTCCAGCCTGCCTTAAAATAATATTCACACAGCGCTTTATCTTTGGTTTAGATGGACTGAATAAGCAAGGTTCCTGAGCAGAATACAATTAAGTACTGAACCGAGTATTTTCACTGTTCATTTCCAACACGCCAAGTCTGGACTTAGAGGGGACGCGACCTGTGCATGTTTTGAAAAGTTTTTCTGTGATCGAGCTCGAGACTCCTGCTTTGCAAAACCAAACTTTTAACGTCTCGACAGCAACACATAACTTCCTCAAAAGACTGCAGATATTTTGGCAAATGGCTGTCGGTGAACCCGCTAAAACGGTTTCCTCCACAAACAACTTTCATAACTACATGAATCTAAACAGAAGCACACAGGTAAATGCAAAAAGCTCAGCATGAAAGCTTAAACCCCCCACAAACACACTCTTGACGTATCCAGAATTACATTGTAAATATGCATGCGTGCTCATGTTTGAGGGGAAAGATTCCTTGGCAAGTAGAGTGCCTTCATGCGAGCAGAAACACACAAACACTCTTAGACACATGCAGTGATCTGTTGTCCTTGTTGTTTTTCTGCATTTCGTTTCATGTTCAAAGCTTAGTGTGTGATTCCTGCCTCTCCATTGAGAATAGAGTGAGAGAGCATAATCTGTGTGACGGGGTAGAGGTGAAGAAAGAGAAAAAGAGGTGGCAGAACGAATGAAAGGCAGGGGAGAATGTATAATTGAGCAACCTTGGCGATCTCGCATCCTCATAACACGATTAGGAATAACCTGGCATCTAAATATGGAACAGGGAAATGTTCCTGTAGGTTACCGTTGCCACAGGCCCTCATATTTAACATGATAATATTTCATAATATTTGCTGATTGCTTATTCCCTGTGGGTGGATGCAGGATGGGTCTTTCTACACGGCTGCCGCTAAGGCCTTTATAAACATCTCTAAGTATGAAAACGAAGCCACATCTAAATATAAAAAAACCCTCACAGCCAGAAAAGACTTAAAAAGGAGAGAAACATCTTTCAGTTGTTGAATGTTGGTAGCATAGAGGCAACAACAGCCAGCAGAGTTAAGTCTCTATCAAAGTGACCATCAGAAACAATGGGTTAAAGGAGCGTGTGTGTTTTTGCGTAGCCGTAATAAACAGAGTCAGCGTGAGGTAGCGATAATGCCTGGCAGATATGAACAGCAAATATGCTCCAGATTCATCTCTCTGTTCCCGAAAACACTCGCTGCACCTCTGGCACAAAGCCAGGCACAGAAGAGATGGGTTAGAGTGACAGAAGCAGCAGTTGGCACAATATCAGCGAAAGACAGCATGGGCACAGAGGAGTAGCGGTGTATGTGTGTGTGTGTGCCTGGAGACATACTACATGTGTGTACGTGTGTGTTGACAGAGGCAGCTGGGTTTTAAAACGGAGCAGACTGTTGGATAAATCAATGAAGCAGTGGGGTGGCCACCACCTCCCCTGTTACTCAGCAGAGAGGATCCCTATTCGTGTCCTTAGGACACTTCTTAGTGTGTGAGTGCACGTCTGTGTTGGGATGGGGGATGTGTATGGGGGTGAGGGGTGTTGGTGGATATTTGCCTGCTGAGTATTTGCCAGTTAGTGTTTATGGATCCTGCTGTGGACAACAGCGTAGTTCACTTCTTACAGTCTCTTCTAAAACTTTCTTGAGCAGCTCTGTTGTCTCTGCCTTGTGCTGTGAGGGCTACTGTGATGCTAGGTAAAGACCACACGTAGGATTACAATTCTGAGGTTTTCAAATACAGTATATACAGAACTTTCTTATTTTTTATGCAGCTTGACAAGTAAGAAAAAGAGTAAGATATAAAACAAGAGTTACTGGCTGGAGAGAGCTCACAATTCAGATAGGATGCAAGATGGCTGCAGAAATTATCGCTGATAGGGCACTGTTACTGATAAAATCTACAAACGTTTTGATGCGCAACATAAACCTCCAGTTTTCATTTCCTGATTTAATTAAGGCTGAGCCTTAAAACATGACATACATTTAACTTGGATCTCTTGTCTTCGGGAGCAACAGTTTGATTAACATGTTTCTGACACACAGCTTATAGAGTTCTGCTCAGTGACTCATTAATGGGATGTAAGTGTGTTGACACACCCATACAAATTCAACACTGCAGATGTATCACTGTTTGATGGGCATCACCCAACACTTGTAACTTCGAGTTGTGGCTCTCTAACTTGTTGAGATTGACCCACATGGTTTAGTATGGACTAAAATATATAACAACCCAGTGGTACTTCAATTTCCATCTAACAGTCTATAAATCACTTATCAAACAAAAGATTGAGGATTGAGGAATTAAGAGAGCATCAAAATGGAGATTTAATATAATCAGGTTCAGTTAAAACAAACCATTTAAAAATAGACTCCAAGTGTGGAACCACAAACAGAAAACAAAGCAATCTGTGATACACTACTTAAAGTTTCACAGGAAGCTACCAAAACACAAAAGTCAAACTCATTAAGACCCACATCCAACATCTACATACACATCAAAGGAAGATGGTGTGAAAGAAGAGGCCAATTTCATTAAATATGATCTAACACTTAAATAGACAAGGACTTCCAGCACTTTTACCCTCACTTCTTTGTTTTCGAATTTTAGATGAGCAATCACCATTTTAGTTGTAATACCACTTCTTACATGGTCACATCCACCATCTTGGTTAATTTATCCTTCAACATTTCAAACCCATCCTTTCATGTTCGTATACACACATGTTATTGTGTACACTGGCAGACATCCATGGGTTGTACATGCTTATTGATTGCGTTTTTTTCATTCATAATTTAGCACAATAGTAAACAGAAGAGTTTATTATTAGCATAAGTGTTGTTGATTGACAATCAGAGCTTGATAAATTCTGTCTTGTTAAGAGGGAAGTTGTTTGTGATTGTTTCACAGAAGTGTGCTGATAATAGATGCTTTCAAGGGTCGTGGTTGTGATTCAACTCTCCACTTTTCAAAGCAAATGCAGTTATTTTTTAAAGTTTGAGTATGCAATGTAATTATTTTTAAATTGCCGAATTTATTAAGAAACAATATGCACTTCATATACTGCTACAAGGTTACTTGTGATAGGGTCTACATGGTACTGTTGTTGGGATTAAGGGGTCTCATCAACGGCTGCAAAAGGGACAACGTCTTATCAGGCAGCAGCGAACCTAAAGGTGTGCAGAATATGCTATTCTACCTTTAAAATTTTACTTTTATTTAATGTCAGAGATGATCAATTGATTAAACATTTCTGATACTATAAATGGTAAATTTCATGGTTGAGCAATTCATTTCTGACTGCTAGTGTATTAAGATTGGACCTGCAACGCTTCTGTGTCAGTTCTTAAATTACTTGCTCACAGAATTGACTGTGAGCTAGTAATTTAAGTAGTCAAACAGGTTAATTACCTACCGTCTACGACCGTGCGTGCAGACAGTCTGATGTTATGTGTGTGCAATGCTTTGCCGAGTTGTGGCCCTGACAGCAATTCTGCAGTAATTACACTGTTTTTGGAAAAAGTAAGAATATGTGAGAGGGCTGCCAGGTATGTTGGAATGACCATTGAACTACATCAGTGTTGTGTGACAAAACCTAAGTCAGTCTCACAGGAAAGGAAAAAAACACTTTGCACAAGTTCTTGGTTTAGATGGGCCTCACCATTTCAAAAATTGTCAAGAAATTAATCTTTCTATGTTTGGCCTAACACCAAACAATATTTCTAATGATATGCAAGAGTACTGAGAGAAGGTAAGCGAGTTTAATTGCTTACCTTTTAATTGTGTAAAAGGCACAGAAAAACTATAGAACTGGGACTGCAGCTTAAATTTTATTATTACTTGTTTCAGTACACTGAGGTTTTGCTTAGATGTGTGCGTGAATGCACTATGCACTTAAAAGTCTAGTGTTTGAAATTGTGCTAGTGTGCTGATCAGGACACATACACAGACATATACCTAATGAACGGGCCATGAAGTAGTTCTTTGTGGTCTAGTGCCTAGAATGTTCATTACATAGCCTACTGTTCCAGCTGCAGTTTGTTAAGTAAATGCCTCCTGCATCCGATGAACTGAAACCTCCAGGTGTGTCTGATATTTGGCCAGTGTTTTTTACCAGCTGACCAGGACATAAACTTCTGAATGAAACTAATTGCAATAAAAAGAGACTGTTGCAGTAAATTTTGGTTATCAAAGATCACATTCAGCAGATGGATCTTGGAGTCACAGGTGAGTTGGACATTTATGGAGTGATGTTGTTGAACAACCAGATCAGGCAAGACTTGCTCCAAAAGAAATAAATTCCATCTTAACCACAATTTGTTGTAGAATGAATGACTGAAAAATACTTTATTTTCACTCTAAATTTATAAACATGTAATAATGTTTGATTATGATGGAATAATATAATGATAGGACACAATCTGGAACATCTCACTATTTAGTTGAAAAAATAAAATCCCAAATGCTCTGAAAACTCCCAAAAGATTTTTAAAATATCTGACGATATATTTATTTAAAGGGATACTGTGTAACTTTTGACCCAATATTGGCCTAATTTGAGTGATAATGGATGATTTCAGGGATCAATATAATGCTTGATGCATATCAGCTTTCCGAGGGGGGCTGCCCTCTTCACAAAGCAGACAGATGAGCATGGGTTTGTAGGAGCAGAGCTGTCTTTTGTGGGATCATGCAACCTGCAGTGATCCCCCTCTATAAACTCAGAGGACTCTGCTTTGTGCTACTTTTTCCTCCTCTTTCATTAAAAGTTTGTCATGGGTGAATGTAATAAGAAGGTGAAAACAGTGTCTGAGGAAGCCAGAAAGGGAAAACAAGAAAGGGATCGTGTGACCTGTTAGAAGGTTTAGCGCCCCTAGTAGCCAAAAATACATGCTATTCCTTTTCATTTATTATTCTACTTTGATAAAGAGAAAAGTAGAAAAAAACATAAAATGTTTCTTTCTCCTAATATGTCAGTACTCAATTGTTCATAGAAGTGTTCCTGAGTGTTCGTAGGACTTGTTCTTACCTAAGGATAAACCCATTATTTCCATGAATGCAGCAATCATTGCAGCAAACGGTTGATGAGAAGCCCAATATGTTTTAAGCCTCCCCCTTTACAAATTTTCATTTAAAGATAATCTAAACAATGAATTTTGGGTAAAAAACTTTCCTGACATTAACAGGACACTTGACAGTTTCAGGTCCTCTCAGAACCGATGGATTAGCAGAGTAAAGAAGAAACCAGGTCGCTAGAGAGAACATTAACCGTCAATGGAAGTAGGAGTTAAGTCCCATGAAATAGTATTTTTATTTGTTTTTACAACTAATGAGGTACATACCCATGCTCATATGGTTGGGGAAGAAAGAAAATAAAGCAAGGGAATTTTCAAATTCCAACTTATGTCTCCGGTGGGCATTTTCTCTGAAAACAAAGTATTAAAATAGCTTTCCTTTACTTTCCCTTAATTGAAACTGGTTTATCCTCTTAATCCTGAGAGTATTGAATACCAAGAAAACATGCGTCAGAGATGTTACAGAGCCAGACATTTTGTGTTTAACAGACATAATTTTCACCACTGGCACCATTTAAGTTCAGTGAGTTAAAACAATGACATAGAAGTACATCTGAAGACGGTAGAAACGTACATAGATTTGCATGTATCTGTTCATAAATGGTCTTGAATTTGACTTTAATGTGAAAGCAAGGCCTTTGTGGCTTGTTTTCTGTGAAATCACACAAATACTGCTGTATGTAACAAAGCAAACATCTTTTGAAGTGATTTGAGACAGTTACCACTAATAATATGCAATCACTTGTTAGGCAAGTCTGTCTGTCTAGCCAAGATTTCCTTATGAACGGGATCATTTTCATCACAATTAACTTTTTATTAGCCAGAAGGTACCACTATTATTGCATTAATGTCAACAACTAAAAACGAATATCTCCTCTTTGTTGATCAAATGTGTGAAGAATCATAATTTGTAGGTGTGTTTACTTGTAACTTAATTTATAGATTGCACAATATCAATAGCATAAGCACTTGTTTAATATATTCTTTTTGTGCACTGCCAGAGGGAATGATCTGTTCATTCTTTTTAATGAGACCTGATACACGCATTGAATCAATCTTGACTTTTCTTTGCAAAATCTAAACTTAATTACAGTCAAAGTGATATTTATTTGATGTCTTTTCAGCATTAATGAATGTTGGGTTTGACTTTTTACTAGACTGCCTCATGGTGTCAAAGACTTCGTATCAATCTATCAACACCACACAATGTCCGTGGGAATTTAACTGTCTCTCGCCAAGCGAGCACAATCTGTTTCAAAAGCAAAGTTCAGTCAGCCACCTGTTGCTATGGTTACCGGTACAGGTAGTACATTGAGAAATAAATTTCTTTTCGACCAGCATCCATTTGCCTCTTTTGTAAGAAACATGCATCTTGAGTAGATGATGAAAAACAGATCCAAGGTGTGGGAGGTTTGTGATGAAACAAAAAGGATGTCAGGGTGCCTCTGAGGGGCAGGTGAGCCCACCTGAACAAAGGCACTTATTGAAAGGCTTATGTTGTTGTTTGCTGTCACGTTATGCCCCTTCTACTTGAGGAAGTTTTCTTTATCCTCTGTCTAACATTCTCTCTGTCTTTCAGCCAGTTGTAAAGGAAGCACTTGTGATGTCCCATTGCTTAGGTTACTGATGTCCCCTACACTTCATCCTCTTTTGATCTTGAGTAAATCTGTCTTTTGTTGTATCCATCTTTCTGTGCCCTCTTTTACAGTGGTGTCATACTTCCCCCATAAAAGCAGTATGATGTCAATGCTTAAGTCTCTCTCTCTCTCTTTCTATTTTGACACCTGCATGTTGTCAAGGACAGGCAAATACAACAAAAGTATTGGCAGCTAGTGCCGAGGCACACAGGATGCTTTGATGGTATGTCATGCAGACTTCAAAATGTACGGCCAACCTTGTACATCAAAGCAGTTTGGAGTTTAGGAGGTGGCAGTGATGTCGATGGAGACAAAAGAGATTCTTCAGATGGTGCAAGTCAGATGTTTTGGGTTTTTTTTAAATAAAGAGTTGTTTACTTCACCACCTTTTGACTCTTGGAAAAGGAATGAAGGTTATTGTGTTACCTAGTGCTTGCAGCAAGATTATAGAATTACTGATTAATGAGCCCAGCTCTTCTTTTAGCTATGCACAATTTTGAGTTTGACAAAAAATAACATATAAAAGTAGATAGATGATAAATAAAAGCAAGCAGAGTTCTGAAAAAAAAGAATCTTACAGATTGATCAAACAAAGGTTGTTTGGGAAAAGAAAACTCTAGATCCTGAACTTAAAAGCTCCAGGACCTGTGCAGCATATCAGTGGTTCCTCAGACTGGGCTCTTCTGGTCTTAGATGTCAGATGTTTCCCCAGGTATCAGTTAGAACCTTACAGGCCTTCTTTGCTTCTCGTTGAGTCCTTTGTATTTCTCAAGTTTGTCATGTTCCATTTTCCTGATATTACCATCAATGGCTACATCAATCATAACAGCTTTCGTACTCAGTGTATCCACAGTCACAGTGTCAGGTTGGTGCGCTTCCACCATTTTGTTGGTCTTTATGTGGAAGTCCAAGAGGATCTTGGCTCCCTCATTCTCCTTGTGAGGTGTTTTTGATTGGGTCCAGTTCATATTCTTCACAGATGTTTCAGTACACTTTTCCAGCTACTTGGTTACAACATTCCATGTTATTTGTTTCCAGGTATCTCATACACCCTGCGTTATTTCAGGGGCTTCTTTGCACAGCCTGCACCTAGGATCCTGCTTTGTGTGATAAAACTCTCTAGTTCTGGTGCTAAAGGCTTTACTGTGCTGTCATGATCAGCACCTCTGGCTGTCTCTAGCCATTTGTATGACTTGTTCATATTCATCACTCCAGCTATATATCAGTGCTATTTAGTGGTTTCTGTGTTTTTTTTCCTCTCATGATGGTTCCTCCACCTTCATCTCTTCCAATTTCTACTGCCTGGGACATTCGCTAAGTGTGTAGTCCTTTTAACTGGAATATTTCATTTATCAGGTTCTAATATATGTTGTCCTTTAAAAACTGTCACTGTAACTGGTGGTGTGCATCTCCGTTTTGTATCGTACGTAGCGCAACGTGATGACTTCAATCGCAAAATCGCACCAATTGACTCGTTAGAACGGCAAGATTCTTAGCTTTCAGCTAAAAAAAATTTATCTCTCTAGCTATTATAGTTTTTGTTTTATGATGGTTTAAATCGGAATTAAGCTAATTGTACACCCCTAGCGGCCGCAGGTGGCCGCCTCCGTTTAAAGGGTTAAGAGATCCTTCTATTGTTTTGAGCAGTACATGTATATAAAGATTGTCAGTTAGTCAAAATATTTAATCGTGATTAATCATGGGTGTTAAATTACATGCTCTTTAATCGCATATTAATGACAGAGTTTTTGACAGATCAGTTTCTGAATGTATCATGACATGATATTTATCATATTTTGTAAGCAGTTATGTACCTGTGTTATAGAAAAAAAGCATTTTAGTTGTTATATTTGCTCAACTGAGGTTAAATGACCACACAAACACACACACATTATTTGAAAAAAATATTAAAATCCCTGGATCCAGGCAGTGATCTGGATCACTCCCAGTATCTAATCACTTACTGTTTCTTATTGCATTTCTGAGATTTCCTGAAAATCCAATTCAAATTCATCCATAACTTTGTGAATTATGTTGGAAAGTGAAGAGCCACACTCTGCCCAAACTGTTTATGCTTTGATAAACTGATCATTAAACTCCATGCTTTCATCTTTAATCGAGTTCATTATTGTAGCAGTGCCTTTACAGCTCTACCTTAAAAGTCAATCAGACAACTACAGCTCATCATGATCTTTACAGTAGCTGTGTTTCCAGTTTTTTATCTGCTAATTAAAGTGATATTTCCAAAATTTTGACAAAATCCAATTCCATTGAATGTTGTGTTGTGCATAAGCCATAATTCAGTAATTTATGTTTATGAGCATTTTGCTGTAGTTTTTGATCAAGGATTGGGGCTTTTTTTCTGTTTGATAATTTGTAAAAAGATAGCATCTTTTCCTTCGTACATTCTGTGCCATCTTAACAAACTGGTCATGTGACCCCACCCCCCAGGTCATGAAAATGCAGAAAAGTTTTTTCTTACACTTTTGCGAAATACTTCTTTATTGATACGTCTGAAAAATGAGGACGTTAAAACATTTTACAGATATTTGAGAGTTTTTTTTTTAAATTTAGCTGTTTCCATATTAAGGTTTTGTGCACTTCTAGGTGAAATGGAAAGCTTCTGACTTCCTGTTAGTCACTGGATAGACTTGATCTTTCGCTGGTCTATAAAGCTTTGAACGTTTTAGGACCAAAATATATAGTGAGATTTACTCCAGCAATCACAAGCCTAATTTTTCCAGTGGTGCCCCACACCATCACACCAAATGTTATAAAAAAGAAATCATTCCCCCTACATATGTCTCAAAGGTAAACTTGACCTAATAAATCTAAAATGTTTTTTGTACGAGGCTGTAAACATGTTTAATTCTGGTTTGAAGTTGGCCTTTTTAGGATGGGAGTCTATCGGGATTGGCTCCCTATTAGAGCCAGACCCTAGTGGATGAGGGGTGAACTGCAATTCTTGGAAATTCTGCACAGGCTTTACATTTCTCGACTGGAGGTTGCTGCTAGGTTGTAACCTTATTGCTGCAGCAATAAGCACAGCCCTCTTAACATTTTTCCAAGTTGTGTTAACTTTCAAAAAAGACTTATAAGTGGACTAAGTATTGCTGAGTCTGCTTAGTCCCTCTAGCTCACAGCTTTTACATCAACATGCTGTACCAAAGTGTTTTCTGAAAGGGGCATTAGGACAGACCTGCTCTTGGCCCTGGCTGGTCCAGTCACCAGCTGGACTCTGCTACTCTCTCTCCTTCACTCTCTTTGCTCTCACCGCTCTGAGTCAGTTTCTCTGGTTGGCAAACAGAACGTATTTTTTAGCCAGAAACCACTGAATGTCAGCCCATCTCTGTCTCTTTCCATATGCTCTAACATTACTGTTATGCTGACTTTAGCCAGGATGGAACTGATTTCTCATATTTGGAATGAGAGGTCACATAAAGTATAGCTGTGTTTACAGGCACTGCAAGTGTCATGTTCTCAGTGTTTAACTCAATTTAACTCATGTAACAGAAGTTTAACAGAAATATAATGAGCAAGTCAGTTGTAGAGGTAAATAAGACTAAACTGTTTTTCAGCTAGCTAAGAATAGCTTTCACTTGTCACTCCTGTAATGTCAAATTGTCTTATTTACTCGGAAACCCAAAAGTTCCCCAATTCCATCGAACCTCAAAGAGCTGTTGACCTTCTTTGTGGCCTCAGAGATGTCTGCCTCAGCCTTTCCCCTTGGTTTGGTTTCATATCTCTGCCTTCATGCCGATGACCTTTGCCTGCTTGCTTTGACCTCACCTCCTTGCTTTGCCAACAACCAGCTTTGTAAGTCCAGGTTCTTGTTTAAGCTGAGTACACATACTGTGTAAAGATTTTTGGGGAATCGCCTTGCTACATACTGCACAAAAATAATAACATTCCTTAAAGGAGCTATACCTGATATTATTTTAATCTTTCTAAGAAAAATGGTTTTCTACGTGGTATAGTATGTGGTAAAAGGGGTAATTTCATTACAATTAATGACTCATTGATTGCGC
>JAVQJG010075000.1:0-15789 GCA_036024015.1 Craterocephalus amniculus | reverse complement strand
TCGCGCGAATAGAGCGATTTTCGCCTATTCGCTCGAGTTCAAAAAATTTAACTCGAGCGGATTTTGACGCGCGAACAGTCGGGAAAATCAATAGTAGCGGTGTGTGGGCATCCGTGTCTGTGTGACACCACGGATATTTCCTATAAAAACAGGAACAAGAAGGAGCTGCTGGGTGGAAAGTAAGTGAGGAGACTCTGAAATAGCCCTGGAAGCGGCCGTCATCCAGACGTAGCCTAGCTAACCCTGGATGGTGAAATGCATCCAGCTCCGATGGATGCATTTTTCTTATCCATCTCCGATCTGATGGACCAAAACACGCCGACGCCTGTTTCCGGCTTCCAAAGCAGGTAAAATGCTGTAACTCTCTCACGATAACCCCGCTCATCCAAGTTCTTTGTTGACTGAAGTGACAAGCAAGCTTTCCCACTCCAGAAAGTTGTTTTTGACGGGCGAATGAAGCGAATAAATATGCTCCCTTCGCGCGAATAAAACGCCTCATTTACGCGAATAAATCTCCCAAATTAAGCGAGCAAACATCCAGTGTTCGCGCGTTGAAATACAGGCGCGAACGCGAATGGAAGTGTTTGGTGTGAACGCAGGGTTAGGCTTTCCATAGGGATTCATTTGGCCGGCGCCCCCGCAACCAGGAAGTGTTGTTCAATGAAAAATCATTAAAAAGAAACACAGTATAATGCGTTTTACATGCACAAAAAAAGCTGAAAATACATTATTTTACACTTATCTTCATCCGAAACTATACCCAACACGCAAAGATGTTTTTGTTTTGTTTTTTTTGTTTTTAAATTGTGTAGTAACCAGAAATATGGACTGTTTGTAGGTGAGGGCGGCGCCCCAGTGCCCCCTGCTGGCCAGCTGCCACTGTGGAGCAGGTATAGAAATACGATAGATAGCAAAAGCCTGGTCCAGAACTTGTGCCTTTTGTCAATAATCTATTTAAAAGTCACACTGGAACCATTTTTTTCTTCTACTGTAGTAGCTACCTATGGAGGCAAATAATGGAATAATTACTGTAGTGAATTTTCCTCCTTATAAAAATAACTGGTTAATGAATTAACTAATACCTCAGGGCACCAACTCCCCTAAGAAAGGAAAAATTCTGTAACTTAACAGAATAAAATCAGACTAGAAATTAGGAATTCTATAGAATTATGAATGAATATCAGCTTTTGTGTCACAATTTACTTACTTATTAACAGAAATAACCAAGCAGCATGTAACAAAGCAATGATATGATATTCAGCATAGAAACAAAGAGGAAAGGAAATAAAGTAAAAGTAAGCAGCAATAGCTTGGATATGAATGATGGTATTATTTCTAATTGTCTAGAGGAATTTCATGATAGGAGCTTAGATGAGAAGAGTCTAACTGGACTAACTGTAGCAATGGAGGTGGAACTGAGTAGCTGTTACCTAATAATTTAGAAGAAGTTGTGTTACACTTTGAATTAGAACTGAATTTATATGTTTATTTAGATTTAGATAAACCATTAACTCCCCAATGATTCAAGAGGGCTGGAGAGGTCCTACTTTTATTTCTACACCAATCAAATCAATGTCTGTACTGTGAATTCAGCTATATTTACATGTATTATGATTTCCCACTGAGAAAGTTAGAAGTACAGATATTTCATTAAAAATTCATGCTGTTTTTACATGGTGTACAGCATCATGGGGACAGACATATTTCAGCAAATAACATCATTAGCCTCCCATGTAGCGTGCAGGTATGCTTGCACATTTGCTGGGTAGTTCAATTAAATGGCCGGGGTGAACTCCACCAGCAGCAAGACTCAGCTGTGTGTATCACTCCTGTCAACAGCTCAAGGATTAAAAGTAGGTCATTAAAAAAGAAAAAAAAGAAGATGAAGGAGAAGAAAAGTTTGAATTCATGCAAAGATAATACTGATGCTTAAAAACATTGTGATATATGTGGCACAAGTCAAAGCCACAGATTGATATTTATGTTTATGATACAAAATTGTATCAATGAAAACGTGTCAAAACATGTGGAAGAGAAATCATAATACAGTTCTAAGTAGATGTGTTAAAACTTTTGACTGAAATAGTAAGCACTGATAGTAATGGCTGAAGACTTTATTTTATGTTTACAGATTAAAATTTTTTACCAAAAAAAAGATCTGAGGAAAGTGACATGCTCCTTTCTACTTTGCCCTGAGTGTTCCCATTAATTGTGCTTTAACAGTTTCAAATTCATCATTTTTAGCTCTTTAGCCATTGAAATCCTGCTGCATGGATTTGCAGGATAAACTCATGTGGAAATGCTTAATAAGAACTCCAGTGGGATTCATGCATACCATATAAATGAATGGAAATTGTCTGTCATGCATCACAAGCTGTGCTGCTGAATTCCAGGGAGCCATTTCATATAATTATTTTGAGATGATGAATTATTTAACATATTCTAGGGTCACACAAATGCATGGCATTCTCTTATATTGCCGTAAAATCCTATTTAAGATAACCTGCAGATTTGAAATAATCAATTCATATGTATGTGTATAATTCAATAATTGTGTTGTTTTATTATGCAGCTTTCAGCATTTAATGCACTCTCAGCCTTTTGAGAACGTTAAACTACTTAGTACTTAACAGTAATAATAACAAATAGGTTTTAAGAGACTTTTCCGTGTAAAGTAACTCGAGCTATTTTGTCTAAAATAGGAACCTAATGAATGCCATTTGTGATACAAATAAAGGGTTCCCAACCCCCCAAGGAGGTCATCCAAAGAACACAGGGGGTCCACGAAGATTTCACCACGCAGCCATGTCCACGCATAGATGAGTTGAAATGTTTCCACTCAAGTTTCTTTTTTTTAATTATTTGGATATTTCATTCACATGGAATGAATATTTTGGGAGCCTGAAAACTCTACTTTTTAAAACCAGAACCCAAAGTGAAAAATTGGGAGCCATTAAAATCTGTTCCTTACAATATTGCATCTTGGTGCATCTTGGTCATAAAAAAGCCACTTAGAAGGCTACAACTTGTGTATCCAATTAATTTTCATTAATGTTTAGAGAGGTCAGTGTCTCTGAGCAGGTAGAGATAGTGGAGCATTTTACTTCTTATGTAGATTTTTCTCCCTGCAACATTCACTTGAAATGTGTCTGAAAAACACCACAGAGCAGATGTTTTGTCCTTATTGGAAAAAAAAGTGAGACTGTATGTTGTTTATTTAACTTTTGCGTTATCAAAGGAAAGAAAGGAAGGAAAGAATGAGAGCATAAAATCAGGACGGGGTGGGGCAGGTTCGCCACAGCTTTTAGATTATGACTGAAGGCAGTCCTTGAGGAAAATACATTGTTAACCATTGATATAGATCAATATAATTAACTTGAATACAGGGAACATTGCTACATAAATGCACAAAAGCTTGTTGCCCATCAATACTGCATTAATTACATTATATGCAAAAAAAATTTATCTTTTCAAATTTTCTTTAAACAGTATGTAGCTCTGTGCTGGTTTTGCAAAATATTTATTGTAGTACTGACCTGAGATTCACACATGCATGAAGATAGGTTTGAAAACAGGTTAGAAGTAGTTGAAGCAATTTACAGATATAAGGAAAAAGCATTGCAGTACATATGTAAAATATACTCACTGTATTTACAAATGTAGTTTTAGATATAGATTACAAATAACAAATCAGTCTTGTGGATTTAAATATAAATCCAAACTCATATTTAGTGATGATAGCACATCTCTAAATAATGAATTGCAGTTCAAAATGAGAGAACTTGGCTCCAACTGTAACATCCCAACAGACCAATTAGTATGAGAAGTTATTTAGTTGACATTATCATTGAGTTTATAGACCATCATCCTGTACTCTCAGATAGTGGAGAAGTAAATGAAATCCCCGCAGAGTAATTTTGATAATATCAACACACGTTTCTATTCCTCTGAAATATCCACATGAAGAGTGAAATTGTAATTCCAGTCTTCACAGGAGTCATTTTAGACATCTCGGTTACTTAGATGAAGGCTCACTGGTGATGAGTGAAAAAAAAAACAGCAAGTTGTAGAAAAAACCCACATAATTTAAGTGCTGATGTTTTGGACTCTGCAGAGTGTTCACACCCACATGAGCTTTATTTCAAAGTGATGTCTATGAGGACATTTTCAGAATGATATTCGTAAAATGTCCTCTCATTCAGAAAATGGCCTCTCAACTCTCTTGCCATTGGAGAGGGACTAAGATGACACATTTTGTGTCTTTGTGCTGACTTCATTCTGAATAATATTTCTCTAGAAATATACCTCAGCTCAGGTAACCAGTGCTTGTAATGCCTAATACCTTATGTGAAGGTGATTATGCTGGAGAGTGTTGTGTTATGAACAAGCTAACTGT
This sequence comes from Craterocephalus amniculus, assembly GCA_036024015.1. Lineage (NCBI taxonomy): Eukaryota > Metazoa > Chordata > Actinopteri > Atheriniformes > Atherinidae > Craterocephalus > Craterocephalus amniculus. Next base: position 11,393 of record JAVQJG010075000.1, on the reverse strand, counting down.
TGCAATGTTGAATGTAAAGTCCCCCTGTCTGTTCTATGGAAGCCCCAATGAGCAAGTTATTTTTTGCGTCACCACACAGAGATACAGTTCCAGCATTCAAACTGCTGGAATGAACACATGATTAAAAAGGGAACATATTAGAAATTGAAAGGCAAGTTTATTTGTATAGTATTGTATAGCACATTTGATGCACATGACAACTCAACATGCTCACATACAAACATTAGAAGCATTACAGCAGGGTGTAGAAAGCATTAAGAATTAAAAGTAATTAAAAACTAAAATTAAAAACAAAAGTAAAATAAGAAAAATGAAGAAAGAAAAACTTAGAAAAATGCAAATAGAAAAATGTTTAACCCTGATTTAAAACTACTGAAAGTTTTAGCAGTTTTAACCAATAGTAATAACTTTTATCTTTCTGACAAAAATGTAGGGTACTCATGCTCTGAGTAACCTAAACCTAATGACATAATATGTGCAGTTTATCTTTCACAAACCACATCAAAAAAATTCTAAAGTAATGTCAGAACAATGAAAAAAACACACAAAATAGAAAAATTTAGTAGGGCAAGATGCAGAGAGCTGTGCTAAGCTTGCAAACTTTTCAGAGTTCCATCGAATAGTGCACTTAGCCTGTGTGTGTGTGTGTATAAACTTGATGTATGACTTTCCAAAACATGCACATTCATTTTCATATGTGTGATGATGATGCTATATTTTTTAACTTGCACAACCTCCGAGGAAGCCATAGTATTCTGACATCAGTGACGTCTGAAATCCACAAATGGGTCACCAGAAATTTGTCTATTATTAAACACTAAAAGAACAGTATGCACGATGTTCAGCAAACATCGCATACAAATATTTCAATGTATGACAAATGTATTTTTAAAGCCAAAGAGCAGGAATTGGTGGCAGGATTTAAACCTTTGTGTCATCCTTTCCTTTCCTTCAAATAACACATGAAAAAATATACAATCAAATTCAACTTGCAGAATTGTAAATTAATTAGACCATTGCTGACTGTTGATGTGGCCAGAATGTTCCTGCATGCATAACTGTCTCTCACATGCTGTGGAGGGATACTGTGTAACTTTTGACCCAAATATTGACCAGATGGGAGTATTGGTGGATGATTTAAGGGATCAATATACACCAATGGATGAGTGTCAACACTGTGAGGGGGCAAAAACCAGATATTGTTACTTTACAGTAGCAGTTGCAGCACTCCTGGGATCAGGTGACCTGCACTTGATTTACTTTTCCACATCTAGCAGCGATTACTCAAAAACAACTGCCCTAGGGCATTTCCTATAATGCATGTAAATATCAAAATATCAAAGTAATAATAGAATGAGTAATTACTGGCTCGGTCTAAATTTATGGTTTTCATACACTAAAATGTCCCATAAACTTTGGGATAATGCTGACATTTACATTACAACCAGGAGATAAAATGGGTATACATAAAACTAGAAGCACTCAGACACCAACCTCCACCAGGGCCTTGTCCTTCAGCGGTGAAGAATCCTCTGAAAAGTTCTTGAATCCAAGGTAGTTCACTATCAGCTGGTCGAAGTGTTCTGCAAACATGACTGCAAAGCATGTATGAAAAATGTTTACTTTTGCAACGGTGCCATGTGGCTTGTTGGAACTTACAGGTTCAGCTCCTCTTAGTACCTCTCAGTACCAGTATATATGGGCCCACTTAAAACACTGACCATGACCCCTCACTCACCCCCCACTAATTAAAGTTGGACAGGTTCAATCTTACTCTGTTTTTAGTTTGTTGTAAAGTTTAAAGCATAAGAAATTAGTTTTTTTCCAAAGGAATTTGGATATGTTTGAGTCCAGTGACATGAAGATGGTTTGGGTATCACTGAATATAATTAACTGTAGGTAGCCCTATTTCTACTTCCCATATTTCACTCTATGGGAAATGAAAGCCAGAGTGCACAGCAATATAAGGGACAGAATACAGGATTAGAGTAAAGGATTAGGTGCTTTTCTGTAATTTCCTTCATCTGGAGAACTGGGGGATCGCAGCGGTGACAAGCTTACTTCATGCCCAGAATGAGCTCTGCCCGGCCAGCTCCACTGAAAAAGATTTTTCCCTGGAAAACGATTTTCCCTTGGAAAAAGATGAGCTAAAATTATGTCTTTATGACTTTTTTGAAAACAATCGATGCTGTTCAGCGCTCATGAAACCATGAGAAAAAGCATTGCATGCTCCTCTTGCTTGAAGCGTTTTTTTTTTCTGGATGTCTTACTTTAACTTTAAAGATAACCTCTCATGCACTAATGATGTGTGGATTACTACTAAAACTTTTTAAAGTCAATTACCATGTTAGAATATCAATATTTTAGAAATTTCAGGTAAATATGTAGGTCAGCATAAATTACAATACTGTGGAAAATGACTAAAATATCAAGATTTTGTCTAAGTTATATCCAGTTGAGAGGAACTACTTTTTCTTCAACCTGTTATAATGATCATATGTGAAAAAAGGCACAGGCAGGTGATATCAGGTATTATTCAGATATACAGTAGAGGGAGGAAATATGGAGCTTTGGGAAAGTCGTTTTCATCTGTCTGCTAAGTTAAGTTTTTTGTGTTGGTGTTCAACTGACTGGACTACCCCTCATTCTTAAGACCAGGCATCCTCTTTCGTTATGTACAGTACATCATTGAATATGTTTATGAATTAAGTACATTCTGTAATAAGATATCTGTATGAGTTCACCTTGGAGTGATACATGTTCCTGAGTTCAACAGGCCTAGATTTAATTCATTGTGGGGTTTTAAAAAGAAAAAGTTTAATAGATACAGTAGGATAAACAGATAATCACACCAATCATTCTAATTTGATTAGCTGATACTGGCTTGACTTTTACTTGGTACTGGATAGGAAAGAAAGTCGACATTTATTCAGCTCACGAGTGGGACAGAAAGAAAACCCCACACAACAAATAACTAAGCGCTAATCACAAACGTACTGTAAATTCATGTAAAAACATTTGTTGAGCCGTGAGTGTCAGAACTGTTGAAGTAATGCCAATGAATCTAATTTATTTTACTTTAATGTGGACAGAATTTAAATGGTGGTAAGTATAAAATGCAAGAGATTTGCTTTTTGCTCTGAGAATTAAAATTTCTTTTGAAGGAGGGTTAATAGAGATGCACGAATTGCGGTTGCACCCACGGATAACTGCAGATCGGGCGGGTGACGTCTCGAAAAATTAAGATTTTAATTACATTTGGGCGGGTTGCGCTTGAAGCACTCAAATAAAAAAAGCTAATTTAAATATACCTAAAAATTATTCTGCGGATGGTGGGCAGGTGCGGTTTTGAAAACTGGTAAAAAATTTCTCGTGCGGGCGGATAGTGGGCGGATGGAGATTTTAAGAAGCGGTTGCGGATGAAAAAAAAAGTCATCCGTGCATCTCTAAGGGTTAATGGGAGAAAAAGTACACTTTCTGATGGAGTTCAAAATTTGTAAATCCCTACGCTTCACATCCAAGGTTCATTTGAAGGTGACTTAAATTTCTCTATTTTGCTATATCATTTTTGTTTGTACAGGAAAACTCTGGGCGTGACACATGATTGGTTTTGGGAAATTTTCGTAATATTTTCTTAGTGTGTGATGTCAAATTAGAGAAGATTTTGGGTGATTTCAAGATATTTTTACTAAAATGCTGCCTGCAATTGTATCAAAACCTAAAAAGGTATGAAAAAGTCATTTCAGGACTTGTTTGAATTTTTAATAATGTTTCTAGGTGAACGAATAGTTTAGCTTTGTCTCCAAAGTGGCCTGGGTTTTTGATTCATTACAGTCAAATTCCATTAATTTCACCTCGACCAAAACTGTTTTTTGTGAATTACATGAACACTATAAGACTTTTGTACAGAAAAAGCCATAGCACATATGGCGATTGAGAAGGACATTTTGATATAAGGCAAGAAAAATGTATTTGTATGGAACGCTTGATTTACAAAGCAATTTAAAGGACAGCGTGCATTTCTCTGATTCCAGATCTGTTTTCATTATCCAGAGAGCACATTGATCTTGATCTCTTTGCTTATTTGCTAAAATACTAGTGTGAGGCTTTTATTTTATAACATTGGAAAAAAGGAAATTGTATTTAGAGCTTTCTGGATGTAAAATGCTGTGAATAGGGAAGATCACAGATGCACCTGTGTGTTTTCTCTGATGAATCCAAAGCCATTCTTTTTGTTAATCCTTGAGAAAGCAATGGCTTTTCACACTAATGCTGCAGACTATGCACTAGGTGTTTGCATAAAGTGAATAAAGGAGCAAGTACGCTCACAATCCTTACATGAAATGGAGTTTGGCTTGTTGTTTATCTATGTCAACACTTTTGAAGATAACAAATAGTACAAACTGTCCACAGCATGTTTTATTGCTCACTTTGCTGCATTCATGGGCCGTCAGTTAATATACTCCCGCGATCAGAACAATGCACTCAATTAATAAATCTGCTGTTGTAGAAAATGAATAGGCTCCTTGTGGTATTTGGCAGAGATGTAACACCATATAAACATTAAAAGCATTACAGCGACAGTGTGCAGAAGTAAACATCAGAAAATAAGGCTTAAATTCATGAACAAAAGAAAGGGAAAAGTTGAAAAATTTAAGCTTAAAAGAACTTTGACTTTTGAATAAGAACTATTCAAATGCAGCTGTGAACAGGTGGGTCTTTAACCTCGATTTAGATAAACTGAGTGTTTTAGCTGATTTGAGGTTTTCTGGGAGTTTTTTCTTACTCTGGAAACTGATTTTAAAAAACTGGCATTTAGATGACCTGAGGGGTAATAACTGGTGGAGGATCTAGCAAATGCTAGTTGGCTAGTTACATGCCAAAATTTGAGATGGAAACATGAGAAGAAAAAGAAGTAAGCAGAATAAACACATACGAATGGTAATGTGTGCCTCAGTGCTTACAGCATTGGCTTCTAAAATGACTCACTTGAAGGCCTGCTACAGGAGACTGTGAGGTCCCCCACAAATGCACTACTTTTGGAAACTGTGCTGTCAGTGAGTGGTAGTAGCATCTGGAGCACCATGTCACCTGTAATAAGAGAACACACTGCATCCACCACTTTTAAATCCCATTCACATGGTTAGATGAATGCTCTGCAGTGCACAAACACATACAGTTTACGTGTGCATGTGTGCTGCACGTTTCTGCCGGGTCCTGTTTGAGTGTTTTACTCCTGTTATATCATGTGAGGAGCACGTTTACATACACGTAGATGACCTCCGAGTGGCTAGATATACTTTTCAATCAAGACGTGAACGTGTGTTGCTTCCAAAAGAATCGGTTTTGAGTTTTTGCTCAAACAGGGTCGGTAACATTTCTGTAAGCTTTTATTTTGGGATTCCCCAAAGCAACAAAAGTAGTGTGGAAACATAAGTTATGGATTGTAAAAAAGAGAGCATTCGAGTGGACAGTCTGACATAAATATACTTTAGCATACCACTGCAAACAGACACACTCTGACTGGTTATTACACACACTTCATTTGAGCTCTGACAGCTCAGTACATGTTCTGGTTGAAAGAATTGACAGTTCAAGGTGACAGCTACCTCCAATCAATCCAGTGTCGCATTGTGATGTGAGCTCTGTGTGGCGGATTTGTGTATGTGTGGGTAGGTCTGAGTGTGAAAAAGAGAGAATGTTTGTGTGAGCTCTCATGTGAATGCCTCCTTCTTAGGTTTGGCCTGAGAAGGTGACAGGTATCCCTTCTTTTTATCCATGCAATTTGTCACCACACTTGTGATAGAGACACGTATCTGAGAGCAAATTTTAAAATAAGATCTTTTTCTCCTCTTTTTCTGAACAAAGTAATGATCAAATAATTTTGACAGTTGTGTTCACTTGCTATTGTTTCATTGTTTCTGTTTTTTCTGCCCTCTCTTTGTGTCTCTCATTATCCATATTCTGACAACGGTAACCGATTATACTCTATCACAAAGGGAAAAAAAGGTCAAGGCATGCTGAGAAGGCATGGAAATTTGAAATCTTTTGCTCTTTCTAGTTTAATAACAAGAAAAAGTGTTTCAGAACTCAGTATGAGCCAGCTGTCAGAAATAAACCATGTCAATCAATATAACTGCCTAGATATCATTATTTTAGTTATTTTCAATTAATTATGACAGCGTGGTGAGACATTACTTTAGATCTCATTTCAGGGCTTAAATTGGTTTGTGAGCATAAAAACCTTTATTGGATACCCCGCAGTACACACGCTTCCTTACACATAAAAATGGTGTGGATGATGAGTTTAGATATGGAAGTTAGATGTATGATTTTACAGTTGGAGATCACAGCATTCTGCTGGATATCGATCAGGCTTTATTCAACGTAAAATTCCCTCCCACTCTAAGTTTGTTACTTCGGATGATTTTCTTTTCTATTGAAATGCACATTCTTTTACTCTCTCCTTGGTAACAGGAGCTTTTCCCTGTGGGAAGCCCCTTACCAACACCAACCCATCCACACTGGCTCCGTCACCCCCCACCTATTCTATTCAACAACTGCTGCTGTACCAAATCGGACAGGGATGAGGGGTTTAGTGAGAGCAGGGGTGGGCTGAAGAGTAATGCATGAAGCACAAGCATAAAGACAAGACTTAAAGTTAAGAAAAGGTCCAAGTCCTTGTTTTTTTCCTGTTGTTTTTCCCCCCTGCTCACTAGATTCTTTTTCCCCAGCCTTGCTGTCTTCATCTGCTGCATCTCTCTCTCTCCTTGGGAGTGGACAGAGTTAGTCAGGGTGATAAATAGGTGGTGTCTGATGTGCTTCTCCTCTCCTGTCGTTCTTTTCTCTGCTTCTCCTCCACTTTCTTCCTCCCCTGTCTCGGCTCACCACACTCCTAGCCCAACAGTGTGTTCATTCCTGTCAGCAAAACGGAGAAATCACTGGAACGACCAGATCTGCAGTGCACATGCATATATACAAGCACTTGTGTGACCAGAGGCTCACGCATACATACACTGGCCAATGATGGTATGTTAATGTGTAAAATGTTCTCTCATATTCAAAGAGAGCCACAGTCATGCACTGAGCATGGAGTACATGCAGAAACACACTTGCAGCCAGACTCTATTAGTGTCCACAGTGCACACAGTCTGGATAAATGTAAATCAGTGGTGGCTTACATCAGCTCCACACATACACTTGTGTATCCCGGGTATTGTTTGGTACATGGGACTGTCCCCGATCTCAGTTAAACCCATTCAGACCAAGAACAGGTGTCATTTGGAAACAGGCTTCTTAAAACCTAGGGGTATTCTGAAAAACTACCCACTAAAACCTTTATTTATCATCCTCTGAAGAAACAATTAATGAGATTGTAGCTCTTTGACAGATATAACTTTTGTGTGGCTTGATGAGTAAATGTTGCTCCTGATCTGAACAAGAAAAAAATAAGACAGAACAAAAAAAGACCTTGCGCCAAAGACCCCGTGGAGGAAATTTTTCAACCCCTACCTTGTTTAAGCAATGTGACTTTTGGCATTTAAACTTTGTATAGATCCTTCCCGTTTGTGATGGATGTTCTCAGAAAAGTTTTGGATATGGTTACATAAATTTGGAATTAATTACTATGAATTAAGTCATTTGGCATTACTTAATGGAAATACTTAATGGAGATAGTAATTCTGAATTGAGGTTTACATGGAAAACAAGTTTAATCACCTTTATTCAATTCCCCTTGATATCCGGGGTTTGGGAAGGATTCTTATCCCCCCAAAAAATCCAACTCAGCTTCCTTCTTTTATTTTTGGCTACAAAACGGAGGACTACATAAAAAGAACCATTTTTGCTTGATTTCTATTCTAGTTTGAAACAGCAGCTCAACACTAGCACATTTCTTTACTTTCACTTAAACATTCTCAGCTCGAGTCCAACGCAGCCAGAATAGAATATGTGCGTCACGGCGATGGGACAAGGGAACGAGCCATTATAAAGCTAGATGCTTGTGCATTGTAGCAGCATTGGTAAAACCCACAACACCCTGAGTTCTTGAAACATCCACTGGTCCATGTCATCAGTACCGTGGACTGCATTACGGTTTTACAATATGGCTTTTCGAGGCAGTTCTTCCTTTCAAACATTCACAGAGTGGTGCACTTTCCTCGACCCTTTGCTAGACAAAGGAGTTTATCAATGATGTTTTATTGAGAAATATTTGGTGTAAACATCCCCTCACTGTTACCATACATTACCTGTTGTATAATTGAAGAGGGTAAATACCTGCTAATGATCATTTGCTTGACCCTGGGCATATATTTACATTGTTTTTAGCTTTGCACATGGCTAATAGCAAGCCTGAAGGCACACTGGTTCTGCTGAGGATCGAACAGCAATTTCGTCAATGCCAAGGGCAAGCTTACCACATCACTGGGAACATGAGAGAAAAGGAACCAGCCACCCATTCTCTATTTATCCTGGTGCACCTCAGATTTCCTGACTGTATAACTGAACCTATGTTGCCCCGGGCTGCATTGAGCAGAAGCAATGACAGCAGCTATTTGTTTGGCTGATGAGATTGAACCTGTTAGTAGAGGGGCAGTGAGGAAATGATGCTAAAACCACCAAAGAACTGCCTTTCTTCTTTATGTCAAGAGGTCAAAGAATGTTGAGTGCAAAAGAACAATAACACAAAAAGAAAACTGAGCCTTAGTAAAACACGCTAGCACACACTTCTGTTTTTCCCATATACTTTTGTAAATATGTATCTGCTTCTACATTCCAATGGATGGAAAACAAAGCAAGTGATAACAAATAAATCAATTTGGCTGGCAGATTTATTTTCAGATCACATAGTTATAGAAACTAACACCAATGCCAAGCTTCTCTAGCATTTTTCCTTTAGATACTGTGTGCGTGTGTGTGTGAGAGAAAGCACATGTATATGCAAGGGTTGCCTTATAAGAACAAATATTTTCTCTTTGGCATTGTAGCAGAAATGATAGTATCTAATCATTCAGCTTAAGCTCAGTCTTATGACACAGACTTTAAAATCCCATTGGGTTCCATTTAACAACACAGAAGTAACTACTCTGGTATGTGCACAGATATGGCATAAACATCCCTGGCCCCGTCTGTGGCACACTATTCTTACAAAGTCTGCTCCACACTCTCGTTACAGCCCTTTTTATTGGAAAGTCAACAGGCATAAAAGGGTAAAGAAGCCCAGCCAATGTTTTGGAGTGTCATTTGGCAGGTGCGCTGGGAGAAGAGCTACAAAACCGTCTCAAATCACAATAACTATACAGTAAATAATTCACTCGGACTGCATGTCTCAAAGCAGTCCACATTTAGAACGGGCCATGCTACTTTAATTGAAAGGGAAAAAGAGACAGGGAAAGGGAGAGAAAAGCTGTTACAAACAAGAACATGATTTATGAAATCCATCCCTCTGTTCGTCCATGCGAGCTCATTATGTATGCGCAACAGAGAGAGTGTGAGAAGACGGATGAGCCGTTCCAGTGGCAGAGGAAGAGGAATGACGGCACTAAACTCTGCCGGTAATCATCTAGTGAAATTAAACATCAAAAAAACAGGAATGATTGTGTGCGGCAAAGCGATTTGTCTGCAATTAGCGACCAGTCGCATAATTCACACATAAGCACACATAAACACATTCACGCTTAATGAAACAAGACATGTCAGGGTGTGCGTGTGTGTTTGTGTGTAAGCAGAAATACAACACCGGATAACCATAAAAACAGTAAGTTAATAAACCTGAGAGACATTAACAACATCCAGGGCAATTGGTGAACAGCTACTTCATTTGTCAGCAGCTCTTATTGAACACTTTTTCTGAAAGGCAGCTGCTTGTATTTATGGCCTTTTCACTATCATTTGTTTGCACTTGTTTAGTAGAACTGAAAGACAGAGCAAAAAAGACCAAGACATGGAGATTCTTTACCCCAAACAATCAAACATAATGGATCAACAAGATTTGTATTTTAAGTAGGGAATTGTTTTTTACCTGCATGCGTCTGTCAGTTTCTTCTGTTAATGTGAATATGATCATGTAATGTCATATACTAATTAATGACTAATTAACAGAACAGCTAATTACAGGCGTTGGTGAAAAACAAAAGTACCACAGGGTCAGCCCCCCTATCACCTTGTACTAGAGATTTTGGTCTCTGCTGCTTTCTGAGGTTTGGAAATCTCAGGTTGAGTCTGTGATGTCCGGGCATGCCGCATATTTGTAATAGGGAGGGAAATGGTGACTTAAAGCCATCTGTGAGTCCTTGTAGGACTACACTTTCTAATAATGAATAATGAAGGTGTGGATTGAGGCTAGTATGCTTTCAAAGCCTCTCCCCAAAGCATGAATTTGCACTTTGTGCCATTTGGAAGAGCTCAAGATCATATGCTTTGTGAACAATCCCACTATACAATAAAAAAGAAAAGAAAAAAGTCTTTGACGTTGTTTAATTTCTGGAGAGTAGTGATTCGAAAGGCTTGACATCAAAGGTTGCCCTGTTCTACATCTATTAATTTATGTGACCGTGTGTCAGTACACCAACAATAGTCTTTGTTTATGCTTTATGTATCTTTTGAATTGACTAGTTCCTGTACTACAAAAGAGCATTTACAGCTTCGTAATGTAACTTAATAGTTCCATACATGTGAAAGCAGCACATCCATAAAATCAACTGTCTGGGAAAATATAGAAACTAAAAAGATATTGTACGGTTTCTTCTCTCTTCCGTCTCAGATTTATAAAAAGGGTTTGACTTTTGCTGCCTAATATGTTTATGGGAATTAAAAGTGAGGAAATTTTTTCCTATGCTTAATTCATTAAACTGCAAGACATTTTCTGTTCGTGAAACAGATAATTCTTTAGATCATTTTTCTGAAAAGAATATCTTGTTTGTTTTTCTGAAATTGTGACATATTTCAAAGGTCCTTTAGAAGCTCTGATATAAAGACCCAATAATAATCAAATATAAGGATAGTGACTTACAAGATGATCATTCAGCTACATTGGATTGCTTATGATTATGATCTTTACCATAGACCTGCAACTTATCAATGTCTCATCAATTGTACAGGTTGTCATGGTTACATGTAACCAGGACACCTTGCACCTGCAACCTATTAACACATCTTATTAAAATACATACTTTTCTTTCTTCATGATACCTTTTGTAATTGGTTTTGCTGCACTAGACATGTAGCTTTTGGTTTAATTTAGTCCATGTAGGATATGCAATGATTTTGGACTTACGACCATATAGATAGATAGATAGATAGATAGATAGATAGATAGATAGATAGATAGATAGATAGATAGATAGATAGATAGATAGATAGATAGATAGATAGATAGATAGATAGATAGATAG
>JAVQJG010074989.1:0-25459 GCA_036024015.1 Craterocephalus amniculus | reverse complement strand
TGAGGAAACAAAGTGGAGCTGGAACTAGTCTTCCCAGGAAGCATCTGCCTGGTACCATGGAGTTGTAGCTGGCTTTAGAAAGAATGAAGATCAACAAATATAATTGATCTTTTACTCCGCCATAATCCAGCCCTGTAAAAACTGGGGCGAGGTTCAGGTTCAGATAAGAAACAGAGTTAAACGGACCGTGTCCTGCTGGTCCTGATGTGGGTTGTACTCTGTCTTACGTGAACATGCGGACACGGGAAGCGAGCGACCTCAGGACTCTACCAGACTGCTGCTTGTTTTTTTGCCCCGTTTCATCTCGGCATTAATCTGCTCCAGATGTTTCAGGATAACCTGAACGCTGTGCAGAGCCTCTCCTCCTGCTCCTGCCCTTTTCCCTTGTGGATTTGCGGGGATACAGTGGGACTGTGGGTCAGGGGTAGTGATGAAGTCATGCAGTGTCATGGATGTGATGGGGGTGGGAGCGGCTGCCCGGCAACACCAGCAAGCCGAATGGATGAGTCATGGGAACCGGGCCACATGCTGCATATGGAAGCCTCTACAGTAGACGCATGCAAACGTGTGTGTTGGGGGGAGAGTTGTGAGTCAGCAGAGGGGGAGTCTGGAGATTTGTGTCCGTATATGGGCTCCATCAGGCCTGGTAGGCTGTGGTCAGCTGGGAATGCTGGCAGATGCTTTGAATGTTTAGTGGCTTCTAAAGGTGGGGAATAAACTCTGCACAGTATCAGGAAGGGTTTCTGTCCTGCAGCGACTAGCGGAGGCAGGCTGCACATGCAGAGGTAGGAGCTGAATGGGACCTTGGTGGTAGCTTCTTGTTGTTGGTGCCAACATAAAAAATGCTCTGATTATTAGTTTTAACTTCGTCTGGTGTGTTGATGGTGAAGTTGTGGTCTTGTAAGGTAAAATTGTGGTGCCGGAGGTAAGTGTGTGGCGCACCCCTGTTTGCTGCTGCTCTGCATTCCTGTTGCAGGAACAAACCTGCACACAAGCACGCACCACACGAACCCTACCATGAGCCATCCGGACAAGTTGAACTGTGCTCGTTTATCTCTGTCCTTAGGCAACCTTTTTCTGTTGCTCAACTTCTCCTCCTTTTTAGACTGTTCCACCTTTTAACAATCACCGGCTCCATGTCGACATCACTGATCTGCAGCTTGGTGCCCCTCTTCCCTCTGGAACATGAGCATCCAACTGAGATGTTTCCTAGAAAAAGTTGGGAAACAAATGGTACATGGGGATGTTTATGGGGATGTTGCATAAGCTCAAGATTCAGTTCGGTTCCAGTTTTGGGTGGCGATTCAATTCTGTATCGATTCTCGATTCAAACTGATCATGATTCACAAAAAATGCTCTAAGTTAAAAGCTGCCAATTCCAACATGAACTCAATTACTCTATAAGCTAGAAGGAGGTTTTCAATGATAACCAGAAGCAAACTTGATAAGTATTTTTACCTACCTTGCAAACTTTAACATTTATTTGTCACTTAACAATAGCTTCAAAATCAAATACTGGAAATTTTGGATAGATTCAGAATCTTCATCTATGAGTATCTCTATTCTGATGGAAATCAGTTTTCTTCCCTAAATCTATATCTTTGAAGACACTCGCAGGTTTCTCTCTGCCTGCGTGGCTTGCTTCTCATTTTCCTCAAGTATCAAACTCAAACCTTCTCTCTGTTGGTTTAGACCCCCATCCACCCTGACCCTCTTGTTGTGGCTCTCAGCCAAAGAGCTTTCAGACGCTCCTACGGCAGGCCTTAAATATTTCTCGGTGGCCCCGGCCCCCAACTGCAGCCCCAGCTCTTATGAAACAATATAAGTTGCAGCATTATTGATGGTAAGCGGCTGCTGCGATATTTGCAGTCTGAACAATAATTGTATGAAGTTGACACTGACGTTTAATCTGAACAAACGGTATTCTGTTTCAATCCATGAAAAGAAACCAACCTTTAAAATAATTTTGTTTAAGCCAAATCTTAAATTTAAATTTTTTGTACGCGCCACAGATTTCCAGTGTTTTGCATTTTTTTAAATGCATTAGCATTTAGCTTCACACCCTTTTGAAACTCTAAACTTTGACCCAGTTTTTACCTCTTTTGGCCATGTTCTGATCAGTCAGGAGATGTTGATACGCTGCTCCACCCTTCCCTTTAGGCTGGACTGCTGCAATCATCCCCTCAATCTGCGTCTTATGCAACGTGTGCTTTCTGTTTCACTGGGGGAATATGTGCGCCATGCCCAGACTAGCTTCAGTTGCACCACTTTCCCCTCTGCTCGGAGCGGTATGAGTGGCTGAGCACACCTAAAACAGAGAAGCCAAATGTAGTTGACTTCAAATCAACGCAGAAAGTCCTAAAACGTTTCTGTACGCTTTGATGGTTTATCCCCACACCTTCAGATAACTTTCAGACAAAGTCTGGCTTTGTAAACATTGTGTCCACAGCTAAATGATTTATTTGTGAAGAAGCTTTTTTAGAGGATGGGGTGGGGGGGATGGCTCTACTGTAGAGGCTGACGGAAAGTTGAATAATGAATCAAAATGAAATCAAATGATATTTTAAAAAAAAAGAGCTAAAAAGCAAATGGATGAAAAGCATCATATTTGAGGGACAGTTTAATTTTTTCTTTTATTCAGTGAAAGAACGAAGGGTTTTTGTTGTCTTAAATCTCATGGCTTTAAGCCTTTTTCTATGTGGGGGGGGCACGGGCCGAAAGAATTGATGTGACCCAAAAAAGAAATTTAGTTTAATGGTCTTTAATGGTATTTAAATCCAGCAGCCTGTACTCCAGTTTGCCTGCAGTGAGATTTTCCACGAATCGGTGTTCAGGTTAAAGTCAGTTAACACCTTTATCTGTGTGCTTGGTGCAGTTTAAAGTTAGATTGAAATCTGTGCAGGAGTCCATAAGCATACCACAAGTAAACAAAGCATCCCTATCTCAGCCAGGGCTGAACACGCTGGATGAGCTCTTGGTATGCGTCCCACTCCTCCCTACAGGACGAGGGATGCATTAGATGCATCAGATGACTGATACGGTGATGTTTGAGGGTATTTGAAGGACAAATCAAATTAAATCCTTAAGCTCCTCATAGCTTGCAGCACAATGGAGTTTATTTTCTTTTCTCAATCATTTGTGGTTGTTTTGACTTGAACACTCAACTACTTTGCATCAATTTTCCCCTAAATGAGGTTAGAATCCTCCCCATCATGGAAACTTTCCGTCTGCCTGCTTCTGTCTGAGCACTTGTTTATTAATTGTGAGGATGACTTCTAACCCGGCCTCCCTCCGTCTTTCAGACTCTAAAGCCATCGTGGATGGGAACCTGAAGCTGATCCTGGGTCTGATCTGGACCCTGATCCTGCACTACTCCATCTCCATGCCCATGTGGGATGAGGAAGAGGAGGCAGATGATGGCAGGCAGAAGACGCCCAAGCAGAGACTGCTGGGATGGATCCAGAACAAGCTGCCAGAGCTGCCCATCACCAACTTCAGCAAGGACTGGCAGTCTGGTCGGGCCCTGGGGGCTCTGGTGGACAGCTGTGCTCCAGGTGAGGGGGAAGCTCGATGGTTGGTGTCTTAGAGAATTTTGGAGTGTTTGTGTGTGATTCAGGGTTCAGTGGAGACGAAGGACTAAAATGCATATGTGGCTTGCACTTTTGCTGTTTTCCCCCATAAAACGAGATCCTGATGTCAGCATCAGCCAAGCTTTGAGATTTTTCTCTGGAGGACCCGTCTGCTTTATGTTCTCCTGGAGCTAAAGTTAGCCTCTGAACTCGAGCTGAGAGCTGGGAGCAGTAAGAAATGAGGATATGATCATCATGAAAACCTAACATGCTGTTAACTGAAGCTGTGTCTGCAAAGCAGGCTGCTTGCTGTTTAGCTGTCCCGATGCATTTTAAAGTGAAACAGTGTTTTCTTATGAAGAAAATGAATAAAAGAGTAACTGAAGGTTTAAGTCAGCGAACAATGAAACCATCTGATTATCCACAGATGCACTGCTAGCCTAGCTGTTAGCATCAGAGCTGTTTGCAAGCAGAAGTCAGTAACAATGCAGATCTGAGGAGACGACATGAGGGCCTAAATTTAATCCAACCAGGGCTGAACAATGGAGAGAGGAAGCTTTGAGCCTTCCCACTAAGTCAGGGGTCTGCAGGGAAGAGAGATGAGGTGAAAGTATGAGCAGGTTTCTCCTTACATGCTCTGGATGTCTGGCATACCTGCAGATGGCCTGCAGCACTGAGCCGGAGATAAACGGTTAAACAATAAGTTTCCCTTCCCCTCCTCATAAATGCTTAAAATAAACACAAAGTAGACTTTGAGTGCAGCTGTAAGATAAATCCTGCTGCGGCTGCGTTGCCAGCATAGCTTCATCTCAGATACTGGACTGGTTTGCAGTCCCAGAGACATGAACGTGACCCCTCACATGACTGCGGGGGCACATTTACACAGAGGCATGTTTGCGTTCGGCCCGTTATCCGCTGGATGCCATGAAATGTGGTGTGAAAGTGCTTCTGATACTACATGTAAATAGCAGCTGCCGAGTACAATGAGGGAGAAGTCTACTTTAATTCTCCGTAATTCTCCTTCCCTGATGCAACACACAACAAAGTTTTTTTCATTTTTTAATGTTCAGTAATTACTGTTGCCTCACCAGACAGAATACAGATCAATGAACTACTTTTCAGTCATTTTTAAATGGTTATAGCAATCTCAGTATTTTCTATGAGATTTTTGTTTGAAGACATTACTTAATGGTTGACAGCACTTTTTCTTTTTTGATCGATCAAATGCAGCTAAACATCTTTCTTTCCTCCAGGTCTGTGTCCTGACTGGGACCAGTGGGATCAGACCAAACCAGTGGACAACGCCCGTGAAGCTATGCAGCAAGCCGATGACTGGCTGGGCATCCCACAGGTGAGATACGGAACAGCAGAGCCATAAGAGAGTACAGGGAAAAATTCATTTGTTAGCTTTTTAAAAAATGTTTGGTTAATGGAGGCATTTTATTGAGTTTATGCTACCGTTTCCTACTTTGCTTAAACGGATCTCTTCCTCCAATAATTGTCTCATCTACACACTCATTCACACCTGAAATATTTAGTTTAATAATGAACCCCTCCCTGGGATTTGGGACTGTGAACCTTTCGGAAAAACTGAACCCATCACTGGAGGGGACTGTAAACAGAGTGGGGATGCAACAAGGAGGCTTGCAGTGTCTTCTAGCTGAATTTCTGCAGAAAAAGTGACGTTTGCAATGTTGGAGATAAAATTTAAGACCACTAAAGAAAGAGATCCATTCCCATTTGCTGGTTTATGGGCCAGCCTGCAGAGCATTAATTTCTCAGAACGTGCAGCGCAGCAGCTGCAGACAAAAGCATGGCTGATATGTTGGGCTTCTACTCGGGAGGCTCACATCATTTACATAGAAGATGTTTGTAAAGTGAGATTTATTATTCTGACCAGCAACGAGACGCTTTAACGTGTTTTTGCGGAAATTTCAGACAGAGTTTAGTTTCATTGTTTGGTGGCTGTTCTGGGTGCCATGCAGCGGCGTGGTGGTAAAACTGGCACAGCATAGCGTGCCGACAGTTGGCTCTGTGGTCGCTGCCGTTTCCTCCCTCTCCTCTGCTTCTCTGTTTTCTGTCTCTGCGGCTTGTAAGTCAGACCAGGACGCTGTCTGTATGAGTGGCTGCCTCCTGGGTTGCATGAGAATCTGGTTCAGGTACTTTCCAGGCCTGTGGTAGAAGCTGGCATGTGGCTAAATCACAACATGATTCACTTTTTTGTGTGTGACGTTGCCATGGCAACGTATCAAGCCCTGCTTCAGGCTGAACGGCTGGAGCGCCCCTTCTGTAGAAAAGAGGAACTTTGCTCGTTCATCAGTTAAACGTGTTCCTTCGTGTTCGTGCTGCAGGTGATAACCCCTGAGGAGATCGTCGACCCCAACGTGGACGAGCACTCAGTCATGACCTACCTGTCCCAGTTCCCCAAGGCCAAGCTGAAGCCCGGAGCCCCTCTCAGACCTAAACTAAACCCCAAGAAGGCTCGCGCCTACGGGCCAGGTACGCACACACCAAGTCTGAGCTGAGAGATTCACACTAGCCGTCATTTACTTCACAGACTTTATTCTTTTTACCTCCTCTCTGAAGGCATTGAGCCTGTTGGAAATGTTGTGATGAAGAAGGCTGTGTTCACCGTGGAGACCATCAGTGCTGGCATGGGAGAGGTGCTGGTTTATGTGGAGGACCCTGCAGGACACAGAGAGGAGGTTTGTCTCTTCTCATGTGTTTGGTCTTTATGTAAACCTGAAGCTTGACTTTTCTATTTTCTAAATTACTTTAAATCTCTGTCCAGGCTAAAGTGACGGCGAACAACGACAAGAATCGCACCTACTCAGTTTACTACATTCCCAAAGTGACCGGCATGCACAAGGTAAGCTCCACGCATGTTAAATTAGGCCTGTCCCGATACCACTTTTTCACTACCGATACAGAGGGTTAAGTATCGGCCGATACCCGATACGATACTTACATTTTGTTTAGAGCAAAATGTTGTCAAACCTCACCTCAAAACCTGAAGGTGTAGCCGATAAAGTCCACAGCAGAAGGTGTGAGAAAAATTCTGTCATTAATTATCAACCAATGACTTAATTTAATAAGTTTAAAGACTCTGTGTAACACACAGCACATTTCTGTTTTAAGAAAAGACAACCTGAGTAAACCCTGAAGAAAATGTACTAGGGTGATCTCGTAAATGGTGCTGAAGTAAAAGGGCTGGATAGAAAATAATGATCACCTGGTATCGGTAACAGTATCGGCATATTTTAGTGCAGGCCGATACTTTCCCATCCGTGGTTTTTTGTTGGTATCGGCACCGATACCCGATACTGGTATTGGATCGGGACAGCCCTATGTTAAATGCAAAAGAAATGTACTTTAAGGAAGATTTTTGTTCTTACTTATTGTATTCATCAGTAAAATGAAAAGTAAAAGCCCATAAAATTTCATTTTTATAGGAAAAGACAGACTTATAATTGTGAGCATTTTTTTTTTCCACTATTCAAAGTGAATCTGAGTAATTTTGTTGAAACCCGTCTCTCATATTTTGCTCTTCAGATGACTAAAAGGCTGTTGTGTGTTTTTTTACATTTGTGTCACAGACTCTGTTATCAATCACTGAGGTAATCCATAAAGCCCAAAGTGGCTCAGTTTGGCTTACAGCTGCAGTTTAATTTAGATTTGTTTGTTCAGGTGAAATTCCAAAGAGTTTCAGTAAAAGATCTCAGGACTTTTTTCACCCCTGCTGGACATCAGTATTCAGTTGGACAATCCTAAAGAGAAACAAAAGCAATTTCTCACACATTAAAACTCCTAGAGATTCTTTTTATGCACATTTGTACAATTTGTATCTTTTAACAAGATTTAAACCAAAGGCAGTGAGTCCTAGAGGGCATCACATAGAAATAAAATGATAAAACAGACAAGAGACCCGACCAGATAGAAACATGTGGAAAACAAAACTAAATGGAACAAGTGTTTAAAAATTATTTGAGATGATGTTTAAACAAAAGCTTTAGATGGGAATAAAGTTTCGTTTTTATAGACTGCATTAAAATAAGCAGGTGAGGAAAAAATTGGTGGAGAACATGCAAAAGCATCCCAACACCCCTGACATCGTCTCCACCCCTCTTCTGCTTCTTGCAGGTGACCGTGTTGTTTGCAGGACAGCACATTGCTAAGAGCCCCTTCGAGGTGGAGATCGGCATGGCTCAGGGCGACTCCAGCAAGGCCACGGCCCAGGGGCCGGGCCTGGAGCCTTCAGGAAACATCGCTAACAAGAGCACCTACTTTGACGTCTACACAGCAGGTGATGATCCAGGAATGGAAAAGAAATGAAAGATGTGTAAGTCTTGTTGTGCCTTCCCTCTGATACCGCCGACTGTTTGGTCTCAGGTGCTGGAGTTGGGGAGGTGGAGGTGGTGATCATGGATCCTGCAGGCAAGAAGAACACTGTGACCTGCACCATCGAGGACAAAGGCAACAGCAGCTACCGCTGCACCTACAAGCCCACTCAGGAGGGCCAGCACACCCTCTTCATCACATTCGCCGGCGGTCAGATCAGCAAGAGTCCCTTCACCGTGAACGTGGGCGAGGGTACGGATTCCAGCTGCAGTTAATGCTGTTAATGATGTGTAGGCTGAGTTGGAGGGAAATATTGAGCCTGTGTGTCAGCATTTCCTCAGTGACCATAAAAAGCAAGCTTTTTGTTTTTTCCTCCTTCACTAATTGTGTTCTGTCTTTTCTTGCTGCTGTGCTGGATTCTGTCTTCGCTTGTCTCCTCCCCATCTGCTCTTTGATAGCGGCCGGGTGGCATCTGCCTTCTCTTTGGAACGGCCTCTTCCTTCTGCTGTCATTTCCTGTTTCCTGGGATCTCTCTTGGGTACCCGCTGTATGTGTGTTTGTTTGTGAGAGATTGCATGCATAAGTGTGTGTGATCTTTATAAACATTCGAGCGAGTTATCCAATTCTGGATTTGTGTAATTGCGTGTTTTTTACTTGTGACTAACTTTCCCTGTTTAGACCTGGGCTCATTGTGTCGGCTGCCTAAAATGTTTTAAACTCAACATGACTCATGCATCCTGAGGGTTAGGTGTCCTTATTAGGACTCATCAACTTTCATGACATAACTCAGAAAAGTATTGTCATCTAATTCAAACCTTCCTAAACACATTTAAGGCAGTTTGTATTTAATCAGGAAGCTGATGCTTCATTCCCTCCTCTCCTGACTTTCAGTTGAGACCATGAATACTTCGTTTTTTTTATGATGTTCATGAAGTTTTGAAGTTCATTCCTTTTTTTTTTTTTTTAACATGGATATGTGGTTCTTCCATTGTTCCAGATCTACTGAGTGAGTTTTGTGGAACTGTAGAAAAACAATGAGATTATGTTTTAAGTGTAGTTTTAAATGTACAGAAATCTTGAGAAATACTAAACGGAAAAGATTTAAACCTTCTGACCTGCAGCCCTTTTTAGAGGAAAAGTTTGAACTACTTTGTTTTATTGCTACTGTGCATGATTCTTTAACACTTAATGAAATGGTGTTTTATGCTCATTAAGACCACTAACATCTTGAAAGTGGGTTTCATGCTACCAGTTGTGATAATCCTGATAACACTTTCTACATATTAAAACTCAGAAAATAGAAGATGACCACCCTCGTTACAATCTGCAGCTTTGGACTGTTTTTAACAACACATTTAAAATTATGAAGCAAGAACACCTGTGTTTATTTCATCTTTAGAAGAGCATTAATTTCAGCAACATGTTTGTCTATAAGAATTTAAATGTGTTCTTTGTCATGCTTCGGATGCTTCCTGCGAGGTATTCTGCTGTGACTCGGCTTCTTCTTTTAAGCCCTTTTAATCAGGAGATACGAGGAATCCTCTACTTCCGATGCGGGGACAATTGCTTACTTCCTTAAGTGTGGTCTGTAAATACTCTCTGTGGGGTAAGATAAATATGGAGGGAATGGATGAGTCTGCAGGGTGGCAGGAAGGAGGGAATGGACAGAAAATGTGGGATACTTGAGAGGAGACTTTTGTATTGGATGGATGGACATATTGAATGGAAACTGCTTGTTTGTACATAACTCACCTCCCCGCTCATTCTGCCTCTCCACACTGAAACCATGAGCGAGCTGCATGTGGCGGTACCGTCTGATTCAGAGTAGCTGGAGCTGTGTCTTTGTCTGCTTCCCATTCACTCCCTTGTCTTCATCTACAGCGTGTAATCCAAGCCTCTGCCGGGCAAAGGGTCGCGGTCTGCAGCCCAAAGGCCTGAGGGTGAAGGAGACCGCCGACTTCAAGGTTTACACGAAAGGAGCCGGCACCGGAGAGCTCAAAGTCACCATCAAGGGCCCCAGTAAGTTCACCTTATTCAGGAAAAGGATCACACACACAGCTACATACAAAATCATTTCTTACAATGTCGGTGTTTCTAGCTTAAGTACATTTCCACTTATTCGGCTGAAATCCATTCAGTTTGGAGTCAGGGTCCATGTCCAGATTCACACGTCATAAGACCCTAAAACTGACTCTATGAGTCACTTTTTAATAATGAAATTCAGAGAGCTTATGTGTAAATATACTGCTATAAACCTAACCTAACATTATGGCCATGTCACAACCCTAAAATGCTCTATCATTACCTTTTTGATTAATTGCTCTAAATCAGTTTAGATTTCTGTCCTTTAAAGGGATCTTTGTTTTATTTTCTCCAGTGTGTATGGTCTACATATTTTTTCTATTTTCTGTACATGGCACAGTCATCACTAGTGTGTGACATGAAGGCTCTGAGTACTTGTATAATGGGAAACGTTACAAACCAGAAGATTTTGGCACCGAAATTTGCTCTGTTGGAAATTTTCAACCACAGAAATCCATACTTTGTCAGTGGTGCCTTAAGCAATACCACAGCTAATTAGTTTGTATATGAGTGTGAGGCCAGATATGAATGCCTTCCACAGCACAGAAAATGTCAAGACGCTACAACTTTATCACATCTTTCTGCCTCAAATATGATGGATTCTTTTTGAATATGCATTTCAAGTGGTTACTTTTTTCTAAGTTTATTTTGGGAAAATAAACCAAAGGACAACAGTTCCTGCATCAGCTGTTCCACCCAGATACAACTTACCAGAAATGAGCAGAATGTTGGCAGAGTTCATCCTGCTTAGATGTGAGGTTAGAAGATTCGCTCAGAGGCTGCTGGTCATCGTTGGGAGACATCATGTGTTTAATTCTGTGTCTGTAGGTTTGTTGTCTTCATTAATTCGTCATGAACTCACAGCTGTTACTGGAGGCAAAGCTGTCTGCCTGGGGAAAATTATCTAGGTTTACACAATCAACCATAGAGCATTATTTAACCTCCTGAAAAAATCTCATATTTATCTTGTGTGTGTGTGTGAAGCTTTGTGTGTTTTCTAAAATCAGGAGTTAAGATGAAATTTGTCACGGAAGCCAAACTGAAATTCTCTGCTTCCAGAGGGACTTGAGGAACCGTGCAAACGCAAAGATCTGGGCGACGGTGTGTATGCGTTTGATTATTACCCTACCACACCCGGGACGTACAGCATCACCATCACCTGGGGAGGGCAGCACATCCCCCGCAGGTACACACACTGACACACCGGGATGCCACAGAACTCTGCTGCTGAAACACACTGAAACTTATCCTGTGGTGACTTTTATCCTTTTTTAGTCCCATTGAGGTCAAAATTGGCGCCGAGGCCGGCCAGCAGAAGGTGAGGGCCTGGGGTCCCGGACTGGAGGGAGGCGTTGTGGGCAAGTCTGCTGACTTTGTGGTGGAGGCTGTGGGAGACAATGTGGGAACACTGGGTACGTAAGACGCAGTGAGCACAGAGACGAAGATGTGGACGAGTCCTAAAGATGCTAAGCTCTGCTGTCCCTGCTCAGGTTTCTCTGTGGAAGGACCGTCTCAGGCCAAGATCGAATGCGATGACAAGGGCGATGGGTCGTGTGACGTGCGCTACTGGCCCACAGAGTCCGGGGAGTACGCTGTTCACGTGCTCTGCAACAACGAGGACATCCAGCACTCTCCCTTCATGGCTGAGATCGTCAACCCACCAGGGAAAGACTTCTATCCTGACAAGGTCTGCAGGCGCCCACGAGCACACACATGCACAAATGCACCTTTCCTCTTTTCTCCATATTGTGAATGTTTTATATTTGTGCAGGTTAAGGCGTACGGGCCTGGACTCCAGAGCAGCGGCCTGGCTGTGGCAAAACCCACCGAGTTCACAATTGATGCCAAGCAAGGAGGAAAAGCTCCTCTCAAGATCGCAGCTCAGGTACTGAGAGACTTTCTGGACACAAACCTGTGTAAAAACTGCTGTGATGGATCCAGGTGGTACCAAATGTGCTGAATATTTAAGCTGTTTGCCTTTTTCTGATGTTGTAAGCAATGCCTGTAAGTGTAACAAAACATTGTACCACCTGTTAACTATTCAGTTACACTTTAATCTTTTTATTTATCTCTTCGGGTTTAAAAAAGGCTTTCAGGGCCTGATCTGCTCGTGCCTCAGCCTTTGAGCGATCTGTTTTTATTTCTTTAGGCCCCTGCAGTCTGGTCCATGTTTACACCGATGTGTTTCTGTCCTCTCAGGATGGAGAAGGCAATCCGGTGGACGTGCAGGTGAAGGATAATGGCAACGGCACATACACCTGTACTTACACGCCGCGTAAACCTCTCAAGCACACGGTCATGGTGTCCTGGGGAGAAGTCAACATCCCCGAAAGTCCATTCAGAGTGAGGAAACAGATTAAATCCCTTGTAAGCAATGAATCTGTCTCTTTTCATCACTGAAGCATCTGTTTTTTTGGTGCAGATGACTGTGGGCGCAGGCTGCCATCCAAACAAGGTGAAGGTGTCCGGACCCGGTGTGTCCAAAACCGGCCTGAAGGCCTTTGAGCCGACATACTTCACTGTTGACTGCGCAGAAGCTGGTCAAGGTAATGAAATAAGAAAAAAACTGTTCCAAATTTATTCTTTTTGTTCTTCTTCCTGTCTGGTTACCATGGTGATTTTATCTCCTTTTGTGCCAAGCTCAGACTTCCTTGAAGGAAGCTGGGTCCCTTTTCTTCCCTTTCCTGCCCAGAGTGACAGTCCCACATCTGCCCTTAGCGTCTCTGGTTGCTTTCCTCTTCCTTTGTCTGAACTGATCCTGGATAATCCTGATTATCTTGATCTCAAACATCAGGCTTATATTTTCACTGCTTAAATCCCTGCGCTGAGTTTAGCAGCAGGAGAGATGTAACTGTAATCAGGACGGTGCTGGAAAGTTGTCATGTGTTATATGAATATACTGTGTTCTGCTCCCAGGTGACATCAGCATAGGAATCAAATGCGCCCCTGGAGTTGTGGGACCCGCGGAGGCCGATATCGACTTTGACATCATCAGGAATGACAACGACACATTCACTGTCAAATACACTCCTCCAGGAGCCGGCAGCTACACCATCATGGTGCTCTTTGCAGACCAGGTGAGTTAGAATCAGCCGCAGTGAATGAGGCTGCTGGAAGATGAGTGGACTGTTTTTATAAGTGTGTGTGTGTTTGCTGTTTTAGGCTATTCCATTGACGCCCATCAGGGTCAAAGTGGATCCTTCTCACGATGCCAGTAAAGTCAAAGCTGAGGGACCCGGACTCAGCCGCAGTGGTACGAGCGCAGCAACATGGCAGCACACGCTTCACATCACACATTATAAGAAGCTGTGCCTTTCAAACGACTGCACTTTGCTTCAACATGAAGAATTAATAAATGTTTTTATGTATTTTTTTATTCAGTTGTTGTAGAAATCTGCATCTTTTAAGTAAATAAATTTAGAACGAGTGCAGCATCGGCAGTAGGATATTTAGCTCAATGCAGCTCGTTTTTATCTTCCGTTTTATTAATAGAATAATCTGCAGCACTTAAAGATATTGAACATTTATTTTTCATCTAAAAAGTGGATAAACATGAGTTGGCTAATGGAGTAAAAGGCAGATAAAATTCCTCAGAGCTGTCACTACTTTTACTTTTCATTCCTCTTTTTTTATACTTTGCAAGCAAATGTGATAAAACGTTTTGCTTTCAGGTAGAAGGTGTATGATTTGTTAACAGAAAATCACTGAGTAAAACATGAGAATAGTCTGAGTTATTCTTTGAGAGATGCACTTGTACTAACTATCCCTAAACTTTTGCTTTACTTTTAGGCGTGGAGCTCAATAAGCCCACTCATTTCACTGTGAACACTAAAGGAGCCGGAAAGGCAAACCTGGACTGCAGCTTCAGCGGTCCGACCAAAGCAGAAGCTGTCAAAGACTTCGAAATCATCAACAACCATGACAACACACACACTGTGAAATACACACCTGTGCAGCAGGTAAGATGAGGGCGGTGCTCGCACATTTCCATGCATGGCTGTAGTCTGTGATGGTGTGCAGGAGTTTCAGCTGGGCTCCCATGCTGCCCATTAAAACTGTTATGGTATCATCTGACTCTGAACTGGAACTGAAAGCACATCTGACAGACATTTCTGTAACTGGAGCGAGTCAAACACACATCTGTCTTTACTGACTGGGGCTACTGCAGTTTTCTATGCGTTTATCTTTGTGATCACATCTAAACATTTTTTTCCCTCTTTCCTGCCCCAGGGTCCTCTGGGAGTTGCTGTGACCTACGGTGGAGATAACATCCCAAAGAGCCCCTTCAATGTCGCCGTGGCGCCCACCCTGGACCTCAGCAAGATCAACGTCACAGGCCTCGGAGACAGTATGCGCTTCTTTCTTTCTCATGCTGCGTTTAGCTTCCTGCACGTTAAGCAGGACGTACATCTCAAGAACTGAGTGTTGCTCAGTGAAAATGATCTGCTGGCTTTATCTGACTGTTCACTGCATTTAGATTTGTATTTCTGTCTTTTAAAAGAAAAAGTAATTCTGCATTAGAGACGATCATCTCGAGCTTTCAGAATGATGTTGCTTCTGGCATCTCTTCTTTTTTGACCTTTCTTACTGAACATGAAGGGTTTTGTTGTTGCAGCTCTTCTGTGTTTGCATTTTTAGATCAACAGCATCTTCTTTATCTCTTCACCTTGTTGTAGAAATGACTGTTGGGAAAGACCAGGAAGTGACTGTAAAATCCAAGGGTGCTGGTGGTCAGGGCAAGGTGGCTGCCAAGGTGACCGGCCCGTCCGGGAAGCCGCTGACCAGCAAGGTAAATTCTTTTCATATGTATGTCAGCCTTATTTTTAAATCTATAAATCATACAGGCTTTAATATCGTCTCTTCTTTCAAATAATTAGAAATGAGTATTTTTACATTTCTATCTTATTTTGTTCCAGGTTGAGCCAGGGCTGAGCCCAGAGACCAGTCAGGTGAAGTTCATCCCCCGGGAGGCGGGGCCATACCAGGTTGA
This sequence comes from Craterocephalus amniculus, assembly GCA_036024015.1. Classification (NCBI taxonomy): domain Eukaryota; kingdom Metazoa; phylum Chordata; class Actinopteri; order Atheriniformes; family Atherinidae; genus Craterocephalus; species Craterocephalus amniculus. Next base: position 10,480 of record JAVQJG010074989.1, on the reverse strand, counting down.
ACTGACCTACGATGGAGTCCCAATCCCCGGTTCACCTTTCACCCCCACCGCTTACCCTGCTACAGACCCCTCCAAGGTCAGTGAGATGCACTTCCAGGTGGTCACTGACTGCTCTGGAAGGAGCTGGAGCTGGTAGACGCCTTCATGTTTCCCTGTCACTCGTCTCAGGTGCGCTGCTCGGGCCCAGGCTTGGAGCGCGCCAAGGTTGGAGAGACGGGAGAGTTTGTAGTGGACTGTACCAACGCCGGTCCAGCTGAGCTGACCATCGAGATCATTTCTGACAGCGGCACTGAGGCCGAAGTTCACATCCAGGACAATGGCGATGGGACCTACACCATCACCTACATCCCGCTCTATCCCGGTTCCTACACCCTCACCATCCGCTACGGCGGCCAGGATGTGCCAAACTTCCCTGCTCGCCTCAAAGTGGAGCCTGCCGTGGACACCAGCGGGGTGCACGTGTTCGGACCCGGAGTTGAAGGGAAAGGTAACATGACCTGCCGTCACAGCCTCGTGCTTTTATCTTCAGCTTGGTTTCAAAGGAAAAAAGATGACTGAAAGGAAAACAAAATGGGTTAAAACTGTGTCAGGATCCAGTTAGTGTCTCATTTGGTTTGATGTCTAAACGCGTTGTTTCCCGCTGTTTTTGAAGGCGTGTTCCGCGAAGCGACCACAGACTTCACGGTGGACGCCCGTGCCCTCAGGCAGAGCGGCGGCGACCACGTCAAAACCCTCATCAGCAACCCGTCCGGAAGCCGCACAGAATCCCTCGTCACCGACCTCGGAGACGGGACCTACAAAGTGGAGTACACTCCCTACGAGGAGGGTGGGTTTAACTTGGATTCTTTTTCATTTTTAAAGATTTTTTTGTCTATCTGAAGGTGTTGTTTAAGTGCTGCATGTCTGCTGTAGGCCCGCACAGCGTGGAGGTTTGCTATGATGGCTCTCCGGTGCCTAAGAGTCCTTTCCGCGTAGCGGTCACTGAGGGATGCGACCCAGCTCGTGTCCGTGTGCACGGCCCGGGGCTGAAGGGTGGCATCACCAACAAGCCAAACAAGTTCATGGTAGAAACTCGGTATGTGACACAACTTAAGCTGGGCGTCACAAAGGTCACGGAAGTGTTCATGCGTGTGCGTTTTAATGATACATGGTCCTCCATCTGCAGCGGCGCGGGCACCGGTGGCCTCGGTCTGGCCATGGAGGGTCCGTCAGAGGCCAAAATGTCCTGCACGGATAACAAAGACGGCAGCTGCAGCGTGGAGTACGTCCCGTACGAGCCGGGCATGTACAACCTGAACATCAGTTACGGAGGGCAGCCCATCGCAGGTAGATGGACCGGGACGTCTGATCCATGAGGAGGAGTTTTTGTTTTTAACTTTACCATCTCAGCTTGGTTCTTACGTGTCCGATGTTCGGTCTGAGCAGGAAGTCCGTTCTCCGTGCCGGTCAGCGACACCGTGGACAGCACCAAGGTGAAGTGCCAGGGTCCCGGCCTGGGCAGCAACGTGCGCGCCAACATCCCCCAGGCTTTCACAGTGGATGCCTCCAAAGCTGGAGTGGCGCCGCTGCAGGTCCGCGTACAAGGACCCAAAGGTGCCGCCTCTTTCCGCCTCCTGAATCACCGTGCATGAAGCTTTTCCTCAGGGATTCTTTAAAACGGGTCTTTATGACGTCTCTCTGCTTGAAGGTGTGGTGGAGCCAGTGGAAGTGGTCGATAACGGAGACCAGACTCACACGGTTAACTATGTTCCCACCAGAGAGGGACCCTACTCCATTAATGTCTTATATGCTGATGAGGAGATCCCACGCAGGTAATTCACACACATTTCTACATACAGACTTATGGAACAGTAAAAATGCTGGCCTACATATTTTTTATTGCCTACAAAGTTGTAAAACAGCAACTCTGTGCATTACATAATTGTTCAAGCTTCACTCCTCCCTCCACCTGTCAGCCCTTACAAGGTGAAAGTCCTCCCAACCCACGATGCCAGCAAAGTGCGTGCCAGTGGGCCGGGCCTGAACACCACGGGGGTGCCCGCCTCTCTGCCTGTCGAGTTCACCATTGATGCCAAGGATGCCGGGGAGGGTCTTCTGGCCGTGCAGATCACTGTAAGTGCTCGTTTCATCTACAGAAAACATGGGAACTTCCAGGTTTTAACTCAGATCCTGGTAAACTCTCCTGCTTTTTTCCTGCAGGACCCAGAGGGGAAGCCTAAGAAGGCCAACATCCGTGACAACCACGATGGGACCTACCTGGTGTCCTATGTGCCGGACATGACCGGCAGATACACCATCCTCATTAAGTATGGCGGGGATGAGATCCCGTACTCGCCCTACCGGATTCGGGCTCTGCCCACTGGAGACGCCAGCAAATGCACCGTCACAGGTTAGAATCCCAGCATCCCTTAGCTTTCTTTGCTCCGTGTGCCGTAGGACTCAGTCATTCTGAAGGAGGAAGTGTTTTGCTGATTCTTCTGAGGGTTTTAGATATTTGCATCATGGCGATTGTACAAGCAGCTCAGGATGTTGTTTCCTGCTGCTCATGTCTTATTTATGCATCGGTATGTCGTGTTCTTCACGCTGTGCTCCTCAGTTACACTCTACCTCACCTGTAAGCCCCCTGCCGCACACACACTGACACACACACCCACAAACACACACTCACGACCACACCCTCCCCCTGCTTCACAACCCATCACTGTGCATTTTCATCCGAGTGTCTGGAGCACAGTTATTGCCACCCGCCCCCCACCCCCCCACCTGACTTTCTGTTATTTGTCACTTTTGTTTTTCTCGCTGCCCCGCTTCTCACCGTTCCTTTTATCAGTCTCAATCGGCGGTCACGGTTTAGGTAAGCCTACTGAACGATTCTCTGTCTTCTCTGTCGGCATGGAGGATAGTGGTTCCAGCTTTCAGGACATTTCTTTCTTCCTTCTGTATTTTACTTTTTACATGCTTTTGTGTTTTTTGCCCTCCAGTTAAATGGTTTGCCTTCCTCTCATATATAACTGTGACTAATGGACTAACGCAGTAGGTATGATGGCATGGTGGAATGGCTCTCTGGCTAATCTAGCTTTCAGTGATACATTGAAATTGTTGATAACAGACGACTCGTTGGTATGAACCTAGAGGAGGTTGGAATAACATGACTAGAACTCATCCAACATTAACCTGGTCTCATGGTTGTGGAATGTGCATGCCAAAGCCCGCCTGTCTCTGCCGAAGAAACCGTAACAAATCACATCTCCTTGCTTCCCTGAAGGCGCTGGCGTCGGCCCGACTATCCAGATTGGCGAACAGACAGTCATTACAGTTGATGCCAAGGCTGCTGGAAAGGGCAAGGTGACCTGCAGCGTGTGCACGCCTGAGGGGGCGGAGCTGGACGTGGACGTGGTTGAGAACGAGGACGGGACGTTCGACATCTTTTACACGGCGCCGCAGCCGGGCGAGTACGTAATCTGCGTCCGTTTTGGAGGAGAGCACATTCCCAACAGCCCGTTCCAAGTCACGGTGAGTGGCGCTCATTCAGAGCCTCTCGTTTTGTTTGAGCTATGATTGAATGAAACACAAAAAATAAACCAAAGAATGAGGTCCATGCTCAGTCCAAGCAGTCACAAGAAAGAGGAGAATATAAAGTTAGATGAAAGTTTAGAAAACTGCAAGTAAGAGCTAAGTGGGTTTTAGTAGGTTTATAATGTGTTTATCTCCTCAGAAGGTCCTCAGAAAGTTGATATAAAAGTATTTCTGCTTTTACAAGCAATGCCAACCTCTGCTTGCTGAGAATTCTGTCATCTCTGGTCAACATGCAAAGACCGAAGAAGCCACCTTTCCGTGCGGACTGGTGTCCTGTTGGCATTAAGAGATTTCCTTTTAACCATTCTGACTGCAGTTTTACGACCCTTCATCCTTGTCATCTCTCTACCTTCTCAACCCCTATTCCTCCCATACCAACCCCATCTTCACCACATCCCACCGCTCCCAGGCGCTGGAAGGAGCTCCATCAGACCAGCTCATGCAGCAGACCCAAATGCCCCAGTTCTACACTCCACAGTCCTGGGTACCTAAAACCTCACTTTCCAGCCTCTTTAATCCTCTTATGCTTCATTTTTGTTCAGTTTTTTCCCATGACCCTCTTTCCATCCTTCATGTAATCATCATTATCCATCATGGCTTCATTTCACCAGGTCCATCAGTGTATGCCGTCTCTCTTTGCAGGTGTTTTCATCTTTTAAGGGTCTTAATTTTTTCTGCCTTTTCCTTCCCTCCATGTCCAACCCTGCTTTCCTCACACACACACATGGACAGTACAGCAGAGCTGCACAAGCTCAAACAGCCACGGCCTTCTCAGTAGTGTTTTTGTTTTCCGGCAACATGGAAACTATGTTGGTGACTTTCTTTGTGGTGAAGATATTTTCCGCTCTTCATTGTGCAGCTCTTCTGTTCAGCGCTCCATGTTCAAAAGCAGCCATTTTGAGAGGCACCAATGTGAGCACGGCAGATGCTCCACATTGTTCAAAATGGTCTCCAAGGCTTTTTTAATCCTCCCCCTTTGATCCATCTTTTTTTTTTTTTCTTTTGTTTTTCCTCTCGCAGTCTGCCGGCGCCATCATCCTGACCATGATCATCCATGTTACCTTCTCATCTCATATTTGTCTCATCCTGTGTTGGCGTTTGGAAGCTTGTCCCCTCTGTCTCGCTCTTTGTTCTTCACGTCTGACATCGTGTTATCCCGACAACCCCTTTATAATCTGTCCTTTTAACTCTGCTCTCTGTCTCCCAGGCAACAGACAGGCCAATGGGAATGAATGGTCTGGATGTGGAAGGACTGAGACCTTTCGACCTGGTCATTCCATTCACCATCCAGAAGGGAGAAATCACAGGTAGCATGAGGAGGTTTCACTCTTGTCCTTGGTGAATATTTCTGTGCAGGTTTGACCAATAGTCTGTCTGTTCCAGGTGAGGTCCGAATGCCGTCGGGCAAGGTGGCAAAGCCTGACATCACCGACAACAAAGACGGCACCGTCACTGTGAAGTACGCTCCCACGGAGGCCGGACTGCATGAGATGGATATCAAATACGATGGAATCCACATCCCTGGTACAGCTGGGCAGGAAATGAAGAATTAAAACCTTTTTTAAGATGCATCAAATGTTTATTTTTTATTTATTTATTTTTAATCTCTTCCTTCACAACCTTTTGTGCTTTGTCCATTCACAGGAAGTCCGCTTCAGTTCTACGTGGATTACATGAACAGTGGTAACGTCAGTGCCTACGGGCCCGGCCTCATCCACGGCACCGTCAACAAGCCTGCTGTCTTCACCGTTAACACTAAAGATGCTGGAGAGGGTGCGTAGTCGCTGTACTCTCCTGTTTCATCGAGGAAGAAACTGGCAGCATAATCACATACAACACCGTCCGTTTCATGTCCCTGTAGGTGGTCTCTCTCTCGCCATTGAGGGTCCGTCCAAGGCAGACATCAGCTGCGTGGACAACCAGGACGGGACCTGCACCGTGTCCTACCTGCCCGTTCTGCCAGGAGATTACAGCATCCTGGTCAAATACAATGACAAGCACATCCCAGGCAGCCCCTTCTCTGCCAGGATAACCGGTGAGGCCAGCATTCACCTTCACATCAGCCCGGCTTCTGTTCATACACATTATGTGGCCTTAGCCGGGTTTTATGTCTCTGATTTCCTCACAGTAGGAGAAATAAACTTGTTACAGAATAATGACACTTTGCGGCCAAATTCCATCTGAGGTTTTAAAATGTCTTCTTAGGTTAGAAACTGAATATTAACCCTATAAAGCCAAACGTAGCGTATGTAACACAGGCCGTTTCTGAGACATTTTGTGTCACTTTTTGGTAAAAACTTTGCTCCAAACCCTGTTTTAGACAACATGACACTTCTGCCCCCCCATGGACACCAGGCAGCAGAAGTCTACACTATTAATAATTTTGACATATCATATATATTTAAATAGTTGGTAGATATGCAAAAGAAAATGTTTTTTTTCTTTTCACTACTTATTTTTAAAGGGCCAACTAAAGATTTTAAAAATGGACTTCTCTTCTCATTTTTTTTCTGTAAAGGGTTAAAAGCCCAAACCACATCAAGTGGAAAAGAAGAGGTGGATTCTATCTTCCTGAAAGAGGAAAGAAAATCCCCATTTTGTGTTTTTATCAAAGCCAGTTTTTTTACTCGTACGAACAATGAACACAATGTCTCAGTCTCTCATTTTAAAAAAGCCTCTCGGATATAATTTACTCATTAGCTCATGAGATTTACGAATAAGACTTCCTGGTGAGATGTTGTAAAGCAGCAAAGGGATTGTTTGGGTCGTGATCAGCCTCTCTGCTGTTTGCAGGCGACGACTCTATGAGGATGTCGCACTTGAAGGTGGGCTCGGCCGCAGATATCCCTCTGGACATCGGAGAAATGGACCTCAGCCAGCTGACGGCTTCCCTCACCACACCCTCAGGCCGCGAGGAGCCCTGCCTGCTGAAGATGCTGCGTAACGGACATGTCGGTGAGTTGGAAGCGCCTGACGGGAGCTAGGATGAGCTGGAGGAAAGCAGGAATGTTCCGATAACTTTTCCCCCTTTTTTCCGTCCGCAGGCATCTCTTTTGTTCCGAAGGAGATCGGCGAGCACCTTGTCAACATCAAGAAGAACGGGCGTCATATTCCCAGCAGCCCCATCGCGGTGATGATCAGCCAATCAGAAATCGGGGATGCCAGCCGTGTGCGTGTCAGTGGGCAGGGTCTGAGTGAGGCCAGGACCTTCGAGCCGGCTGAGTTCATCATCGACACTCGTGATGCAGGTACAGGCTGGAACGATGATCACTGCCGAGCTAAGGAAGATTCAGATTTGATGCTCGTCTTTCCCGCCTCCTCTTTGCTCCTCGGCAGGGTACGGTGGCCTCAGCCTGTCTATCGAGGGACCCAGTAAAGTAGACATCAACACCGAGGACCAGGAGGATGGCACCTGCAAGGTCACCTACTGCCCCACTGAGCCAGGAAATTACATCATCAACATCAAGTTTGCTGACCAGCATGTCCCAGGTGCCGGCCATGGAGCCGTCTGGGGTTAACGGGCAGAGATGTGGGGGCGTTAAACATGTGGTTTAAAATAAAACATCTGTGTGTGTGTGTGATGTTGCAGGGAGTGCGTTCACTGTGAAGGTGACGGGCGAAGGCAGGATGAAGGAGAGCATCACCAGGAAGAAGAGAGCAGCGTCAGTGGCCAACGTGGGCAGCCAGTGTGACCTCAGCCTGAAGATCCCAGGTGCCCGAAGCTTTCAGAGACCGTTTGCAGAGTCCTGCCGGCCCCTCTGCTCCTCTGGAAGCGCTGGGCTCCATCTCACGGGCCTGCTTGTGTTTTCAGAGATCAGCATAGCCGACATGACGGCGCAGGTGACCAGTCCGTCGGGCCAGATTCACAAAGCCGACATCATGGAGGGAGAGAACAACACCTACTGCATCCGGTTCGTTCCCACGGAGACGGGAGTGCACACCGTGTGTGTGAAATACAACGGCGTGCATGTGCCCGGCAGCCCCTTCCAGTTCACTGTGGGGCCCCTGGGTGAGGGTGGGGCCCATAAAGTTCGTGCTGGAGGGCCAGGCTTGGAGAGAGCGGAGGCGGGAGTACCAGGTGTGTGTGTGTGTGTGTGTGTGTGTGTGTGCTGCAGATCGTTGTTTTAGATGATGCGCCTGACTCTTCTGGCCTCCGTTTTGTTTAGCTGAGTTCAGTATTTGGACGAGGGAGGCTGGAGCCGGAGGTCTTAGTATCGCTGTGGAGGGGCCGAGCAAGGCGGAGATTGCCTTTGAGGACCGGAAGGACGGCTCCAGCGGCGTGTCTTACATCGTGCAGGAGCCTGGTGAGGGCGGACGGAGAGACATTAAATCTGACCGGAATGCTTTGCTTTCAGATGCTGTAGCCACGTTTGTAACGTGTGTATGTGTGATGTGGGAACTGCGCCGGTGTTTGTGTGGCTCTGACCCTGATCTGTTCCTCTGCAGGCGACTACGAGGTGTCGATCCGTTTCAACGACGAACACATCCCCGACAGCCCGTTCATCGTCCCCGTGGCCTCGCCGTCGGACGACGCTCGCCGCCTCACTGTTGCCAGTCTTCAGGTGAGGCTCTGGGACACGCACACATCCGAGCGCACAGACGCCAGGCCACAGCTCACTGCCCACAATGCAGCAGCAGTTCCACCAGTTTTATCTGGTTTCATTTTAGGTCGCAAGAGATGGAGTGACTTTAGGAAACATTACTAGCTCAGGTTCAGCTCTTTCAGACATACCGTTTCCTTCTAAGGTTAAATAGCGTCAGCGTTTGTAGTCCACAGTTCTGTTCATCACGACTGTTCCTGAAACTATGAGATGACCAGTAAATAAATAGCAATGTATAGCTTGTCTTGCACTGGAACGAACCTGGTTTGGGGGTTAAATTAACCTCAGTGCTGTAACTTCAGAGCGCATGAGGGTTCATTTCATGTAAGAGTCCGTCCACGATAATAAACTCTGCTCACTTAAACTGGCAACTGCAAAAGCAAATTCTCTTTCCCTGAACAGACATAATAAATACAAACTAGAAGTGACACTTCCACTTTTAGATACATGGCATACAATCCAGCGACGGAGTGATGGGTAATGATGGCCGTCTCACTTCCATCTTCCTTCATGCCAGTCATTTTATCAGCTGATGCTGTTTTAGGCATGATTATGCAAATTAGCAATTACCCTGTAATGTTTGTTTTCACCTCCAGTTATACAGTCTGATTTTTAGAGGACAAATTTCATAGCAGTTATAAGCTTTAAAACAAAGTGACAATTAAATTTAATAACACTTCTCCAGGTATAAAATGAGTTTTCCCATAAATAGCTCAGATAAGATGAAAGCTGATTGGTCGGCTGCTACATTGTCGGGCAGAGCAAAGGCTTCTGGGATACAAGAGGACTGTGTGTGTTTCTCGTGCCTCATTCTAAAGGCTGTCAACAGCCTCCCAACTGTGAAAGTGTGATGGGGCGCTAAAGGGTTAAAGAGGTTGGATACGGGCTGTTTTCCTTTCTGTATCTGTTTCCACTTAGAGCTGCAGAACGACAAACGCTCATTTCTGACAGGAAACGCCACATGGGGGAGGGAACAAAGGCCCAGTTGGTCTTTTCTGTTGGAAATGAGCTTTCATGTGTTTAAATAAATTTTCTGGCATTTTTCAGACACACACACACACGGTCGTAAGCCCAACTCCATTCTTGTATTAAAACACTATTTCTCTCTGACCAGCTTCTTTTCCTTTCCACCCGTGTGACTTCTCTGCTTTCCTCTTCAGCCCTCCTCTTTAGCCTTGTTAGCGACCTCCAGGTAAGATGAGCAGTAGCGCCGCCTATCTGAATCCCATGCTGTCGTCATGCTCTGGGTTTTGGGTTTGCTGGCTTTAGGTCGGGGGGAAGAACGGGATTGTGGTTTGTGTGGTGATGCAGACTTGGAGTGTGAGTGTGTTGTTGTTGAGCAGGAGTCGGGTTTGAAGGTGAACCAGCCGGCGTCGTTTGCTGTCAGCCTGAACGGCGCCAAAGGTGTGATTGATGCCAAGGTCCACAGTCCATCTGGAGCGCTGGAGGAGTGCTGCGTCACAGAGATTGACCAAGGTGAGCCGGGACAGGCTCCTCTGAGCATCGTCAGACTCCGCACTCACTTCGTGACCTAACAGTCCTTTTTTTCATTGCTGGTGTAGATAAGTATGCAGTCCGGTTCATCCCCAGAGAGAACGGCCTCTATCTCATCGATGTGAAGTTCAATGGAAGTCACATCCCAGGTAGTCCGTTCAAGATCCGTGTTGGAGAGACGGGCCAGGCCGGAGACCCGGGGATGGTGTCTGCCTATGGACCAGGACTGGAGGGAGGCACCACAGGTAGCTCAGTCATCCGGCTTCCTGCTCAGAGGGCTTTCAGTGGTTTCTGGATGAACAAGTGTTTAGTTTTTCTGCCTTTTGGAAAACGGTATATGAAAGGGAAAAGTTTTTTTTACTGTGATATCCCTGAAGACTTTTTTGGGAAACGTTTTTCAAATTCTGTTAAAACAAACCGATGGGATTGAGCATCTTGATTGACAGCTCTGCCTCCACTGATGGGCGGCTGATGTTGTAAAGATTTTAGTGGTTATTTGTGCGTTAAAGCTCAGCCTACATTAATGTAAAGGTGGCATTTTTAAACCGGGTGCCTTGTGAGTTGAGGCGCCAAGCAGGAGTGGGCATATTGGTCGCCCCCCGGCTCGGTGCCTGTGTGTTGGGGTTTACCCCGGTGGACGAGAGGGTAGCCTCCCTCCGCCTTCGGGTGGGGGGACGGGTCCTGACTGTCGTTTGTGCTTACGCACCGAACGACAGTTCAGAGTACCCACCCTTTTTGGGGTCCTTGGAGGGAGTGTTGGAGAGCGCTCCTCCCGGGGACTCCCTCGTTCTGCTGGGGGACTTCAATGC
>JAVQJG010074983.1:0-15089 GCA_036024015.1 Craterocephalus amniculus | reverse complement strand
CGCCAATGCTAAAAAACTAGCCGCTTTCGCTAACTAAAATGCCCTGGACTCGTACATATGCGCAATCAATGAGTCAATAATTGTAATGAAATTACCACTTTTACCACATACTATACCACATAGAAAACCATTTTTCTTAGAAAAATTAAAATAATATCAGGTATAGTTCCTTTAAGTCTTTTATACTGTCTGCATTCAGACAAACGTTCGGCTCTTTTACCTCAGAGCTGTAGCGGACATTTATGGAAATGTTGCAGCGCGTCGTTTTGCCTGGATGCACAACAAATGTTGTGGACGAGTTGCAACACAAAGAAGTCCTACCCTATTTGACAACCAACTTACCTCTGTGAGGAAGCGAAATGTTTTCAAAGAAAACTCTGGAACCGGTGCGGATGGACTTTAACGCAAATATTCTGCACTGCAAGTCTGAAAGCGGCTTTAAAGAACTTCTTTTTACGCTTTATTTTTTTTATTACCAAAATGAAGAGAAAAAAGTGTTTTTTGTCAGACTTTGGCATTTTTTATGAATGAAGTTTAATCGTGTCGTGTTTGTTCTACAAAACAACTTGATTAATTCTCACAAATCAAACTACAGACTTACGGCAATCGGCTTCATCTGAGCTGTCCTCGCAGTCGTTGTCGCCATCGCAACGCCAAAGCTTGAGGGCACAGCGGCCATTTTTACACTTGAACTCATTGGGCTCGCAGGGAGACGGAGTCCCTGCGGAAACATGGCCAAGAAGGTGAACTTCTGCTGCTGAGTGTTTGTGAACTCTTGTACTGATTTTTGTCTCCTTTTCATCTTTGAAGCTTGCACACAAAGCCGCCTGACTTACCGCATCGGAATTCGTCGCTTCCATCCAAGCAGTCCCTCTCCCCGTCACAGATGTAGTCCCGAGGGATGCACTCCCCGCTCTGGCACGTGGCCTGGTCTGCTCTGCAAGGTAAACCCCGGCCAGGGGTCCGGGGGGGCCCGGGGATGACAGTAGTGGTGGTGGTGATGGGGGGAGGCGTGAAGGATTGAGCGATGGACTTCGTCACATCTAAAAACAAAGGTTTGATCAATCTCAGGAAAACGCGGGACCCGTAGAAGTGTTAACGCGTCTCAGGATGCGTGTTAGGAGCTGCCGGCCGCTCAAACCCAAAACACTCACCACAGTTGTTCTCATCACTCATATCTCTGCAGTCCGCTCTGTTGTCACACAGGTACTCCATCAGGATGCACGTTCCATCACCACACCTGTGCTCATCTGCCATGCAGGCTCTTTTAATGGGCGTTACTGTGAGAGATGCAAAGGGGAGGCGGGGGGCACGTTGGAGGGATCAACCACATGCAAGCCGAGGCTTCGGCACGGGCCAAACCGCTAATCCCGACGTCACAGCAAATAACACATAGCAAAGTGAAAATCAAACGTATCCTACGACAGGAGCACCTTGGGCATGTCGGAGAGACGTCCACCAGTAACATTCTTACAGGAAACCAGTCAGGTTCTTAATAATTAGAATTTCTATTTGCTGAATAATCTGCTGTGTGATACAACTAGTGTGACACAGCAACAGACAGGACACACAAAACAACTAAACACATCGAGCAGACACACACAAAGTTAACCTGTAACTGTCTCATGAGGAGGAGCTCAGACAGAAGAGCTTTACTGGTTACCACTTCCTGTCAGGATGCATTCACACTGGATTTGAATCCTGGTCGTTTGGGGGATTGTGGATGCGCAAACAAGCTGATCCGGATCAAATCATAGTGCATTATGGGTTCAGTGCTCGGCATTGTGGGTGTAGGGGCATGGCTGACACTCAGGCAGATGTGGAAGAACTGGGTAAAGTTCTGGTTGAAGCAACATCAACCCAAGACGGCTGGGATCTGATGTGGTGTGATATCATGTATTAACCAATAAATGAGCCAGTTGTCTTCTTTGTTGTGTGTCTATATGCCTATAAATAGAAATGTATCATTTCACTATTGAACGCTAGAATATCGTATCGGGTCGAACTTGTGATCTAAGTCTCAATTAAGAACCTACAAGACTCGACAGGAGATAAGTTGAGACAGAAACAGACTACGAACCGAGAACTGGGGCCGAGATAAACTGAACACACAGACAATGATACACATATCATACAACACACACACACACTCTAACCAGCCTTGACCGATTTGATGAGTCAAAGCAGTACACACACATAGACACATTAAACTGTTTCCATAGAACTACAGCCATGAAATCTTCTCTGGAGTAGGGATGACATGATTACAGATATTCTTGATACAATTATCAGAAAAATAACGAATGAATTGATTCCCCAAGACTATCAATGTGTAAAATCATATGACCACTTCTTATTGCTCTTTAATTGGGATTTATTTTTATCTCTTCATCCAATCTAACAAAACACAACACTAAAGTAAACAAAAAGTCCCCTCTGCTCTTTAAACAGCAAATTAATCAAATCAGGATTTCACTAGTTTAATTCCAGCTGCCCTTTAGCAGAATACATCTGAGTTATTCCCAATTACAAAGCTGCACATGGCACGATAACGTTTTATTTCAGTGTTACGCTGGGTCAGTGGTTCTCAAACCGGGGGTCACAACCCCTGTATGGGGCTGTGACATCATTTCAGGGGGGTCGCTGGATAATTATAAAATATATATCAACCACATTTGTCAAATAAACTTGTATGTGTATCTGGGCTGTCAAAATAAGGTATATCTAAAATTATTCCCTTCTTTTTTGACACATTAATGCATAAACAGCTAAATAAGTGCAAAAGCATGATAAAAAATCTGAATGTGGCATAAAATCAGTGAGAGACATGTAGGAGCCTTCTCACAGCAGTGAACTCAACTGAACACCACTTTTTCCTCCTTGTTTAAGAGGACAGTTTCCAGCCTTATATTTAGAGGATGGCTGCAGGATGACCCTGCTAACTCATCATACTATTAAGCCCTTTTGTAACGGGAGAAAATGGAGGGTCCCGAACACCAACATATGCTATCTTGGGGGCTCATGGCTCAAAAACTTTGAGGACGACTGTGTTATGCAAACATTAACATCATTTAAATCCCACACTGTCATACAGAGCTGGTGCTCATCCTGCAGATGTTTAAACACATTGGATGTTTTTCAGCATTCAGCTACAACCTTTTTCTGTCCCTGCTTTACAGGCGTTCCCCAATAAGGACCCTCTTTTTACCTCCCTCTCCTGTACTGTCCCACTCTGGAACGCTTCTTCTATAACCCATAAACAAAAACAAAGCAACACCTCTGGATGCAGTGTTTTCAACATAATCCTTTATATGGAGGGATCCTCGGGATTAATTAGTCTGCCTTTAATACTGCATTAATTGTGAAACCCAGGAATCGTGACATCCCTACTCTGGAGCATCTGCTTTGGCAAACAAACAAAGCGAGCATGCCTCTTTAAAGCTGGTGGTATTTGCATTCCTCATCACAGACATGCCATGCATCGTGTTTTCTGTGCACAGCTCTTCGTCAGGGATCTCACTCCACCAACTCTACATCGGTGCTTCCATGCAAATCCTTCCCCAGACCACATGACCGCTGCTTTTGCACTCGGGGCAAAAGCGTTAAAAAATTCCAACAAGACAAAGAGAAATGCTCTAATGTTCCTCCTTTTTAAGCTGCTACATTCCTCCTACAGTTTCTACAGCGCAGTCCACCGAGTCACCATGCACCAGGCATGGCTCAGTACAAACCTGGCGCTGCTATAGGTTCCATTGAGGGCAGAGCTTCAACTAAAAAACCAGAAGGAAACGTTGAGGAAGCCGCCGACGCCGCAGTGGAGGTTCATTTGAGGGCCTGTCGCCTCGCCGCCTCTGGAGCTCTTACCTGCACCAAGCCTCCTGAACTGAAAGCCCTGGACAGAGGTGATGTAGGAAGCGATGGCGCCCTCCTTTACCACGCTGTAGAGCACGCTGCGGATCTGCTCCTCATTGTTGTTGTAATCAGAACCCACGTCCAGTTCCACAAAGACATCCACACCATCCTCTCTTATCATCTTTCTGCACACAGGGAGGAAGAGGTGATGAGGCTGTGAGCTGGGAGGCGTGCAAAGCAAGCCAGGCTGATCTGTGCTCTTACTTGATGAGGACCACGTTGACCGTCTGGACACCTGGAATCCTGTTGTACTCCGACTCCAGCTGTGGAATGCAAACTCAACTCAGTTACGCTGAAATAAACAAGCCTAGACATTATTTTCAGAGCCACACATCCTTAAATCAGAACAGTCATAAATCACATGCATGGACCTTAAAAGCGGCCATAGCATACAGTAGAGAGGAGGCATACCGTATCCATCACCGCCTCGGAAATCTCCTTAAACTCCGGAGAGAAGATGTCCTCGAGTTCAGGGCCGTAGACCACCGAGTTGGTGAAGTTAACGAGAGCTCTGTAATAAACTAGACACACAGAGAGGGAGGACAAGCTGTCAGCTACACCACACAATAACAGCCTGCAGGGTGTCCGCTCGCTGTTCGGCCGTCGTTCTGTTTAAACATCGTGGGCCACATTATTTTCGCTAAGCGTACCATCGGATACAACGCTGTTTGGCATTCATAACACTTTCGATTAAAAGATTCAGAGGGTAAAAACTGGGAAGCCTAACTTGTGCTTGTGGTTTAAAAGAAGGCAACGTACAAATTATGGCGTCTATTTTCATATCTCACGTGCGGCTGGGTCTAAGGAGCGTCGCACCACATGTACGGGTCCTAACCAGAGGCAGATGCTTTCACAGGCTCACCCCACCTTCACACAGAGCACGGGTTTAACCATTAAACTGTATCAAAGAAGAATCACCAGATATCCATTCATGGGCGACACAGACTGTCTGAGCTCTGATTAAAGCTTAACAAGCACATATAAATGAAATTTCGAGCTTTTACATATGCTGCCACAGATACGGGGAAGATTTATTGACCTATATATAATTGGCTTGGTGGAAACATGGAGGCATGGATCCATCCTGCTTTAGATCAACACTCTGGTGGCTTGTATATCATTGCTGACCATGTCCGTCCCTTTCTGAGCCCAGTGGAGCATCTTCTGATGTTGCTTCCAGCAGGATGATGCTCCATGTCACACAGCTCAGATCAGTGAGGTCACTGGACTCCAACGGGCTCCACAGCCATTTCAGTCCATGATTCCACCTTTGGGATGTGGTGGAACGGGAGATTCTCATCTTGTGTGATGCCAAAGGAATGTTTCCATCACCTTGTGGGATCCTTCAAACCAGGAAATGAAGCAGTGGTGCGAGCTGGTACTAGTAAGCTGTACTTGATAAAGTGGCCGGTGAGTGTACATGCAGGACTAAAACAACTTTCATCGGCTTTACTTGGATTCATGGGTTAAAATTTGAGAAATTTAATTTAGTCTGATACAAATTCAGTCTCATTTGTATTGTATTTGCAGCAAAGTCATCTAAAGGCACTTTTAAAGATGGAGGCCAATCCAATTATATTTCGCTCCAAGTCACAGTAATCCAATTACAATCTAATGAAAACATATCCATCATACAGCATGATCAACATAGGTCTAAATGAGAAAAATTGTCTTCTTCTTATAAAGTCTTCCATAAGAAAAAAATGGATTACATCAAACCTCTTAGACTTAAACCTAAATCCTGAGCACATTTATTTTCATTTTATTGTCCAGTTTCAGGCAAGCAAAGTAAATAATTAGATGTTTGTCATGTGTCATGTGCCCCTTTGGGTTCGCTGACTGAAAACTACAGTAAAATAATTGAAATATTAACGCATACGTAGAGCCTTGGTTGATGCAGCTGGACTTCAAGTTTCTGGTAAATCTGAAGGCGACAGCTCCAGGATTGGGCAGGAGTTTGAGT
This sequence comes from Craterocephalus amniculus, assembly GCA_036024015.1. Classification (NCBI taxonomy): domain Eukaryota; kingdom Metazoa; phylum Chordata; class Actinopteri; order Atheriniformes; family Atherinidae; genus Craterocephalus; species Craterocephalus amniculus. The sequence goes on along the minus strand of JAVQJG010074983.1, from coordinate 9,214 downwards.
CAACATGGAAGCTGTGCCAGAATCCGCTGAGGAAGAAGAGGAAGACTTGGAAAGAAGGCCTCAGTACGCATGAGGAGGGAGAGCGGAAAGGATTACATTAATGGGCCAAAGAAGCTTTATGTGAAACACTCTGTACCCAGATATGCAAGTCAGGTTTTCTCAGTACAATCCAGACCAGCTTGGTTATAGTGGATCTGAGCAGCTGGATGGTCTGAGTGAGGTCCAAATCATTGTTACATCTGCTATATTCGATTTAACCCGGCCCTTAAATTAAGCCCTATGTTCTCTTCTAACACTGTCACACAAAAATAAACTATTATCCGATGTTTTTTAATGCAATATGACATGATGACATCATTTCAGTGCCCTGGAAAGTTCAGATCACTGAGCTGCTTCTTCATTTGCTATAGTTCCTCCCTCTGATCTCAGGAGTTTGATCATTTTAAGGAATAACTACTTCCAAATCTTTAGCTAATCACTTTTTCCGCTAACAAACAGGGTTTTAGACCATCTGCATCAAACGTATTAATGTATTATGTGCTACTCAAAAGCAAAAATGTCAGCTGTATTATTATAATTCCAGTGTAAGAGGCTAAGTCCATGAAACTTAAAATAGCCCAAGCTCCCGGGGGCGGCCCAATCTCAAACGGCAGCCAACACTTTTGTTAGGACTGGCCTGCCAGGCTCCGTATTCCGGCTGGCTCTGTGGATTTACAGAGGAAGTCAATATTTGTACTGTTTCTTGCAGTGAGATGCGACTTGCAATGCCAGAAGCAAACGTAGGCATCTGCTGAGCTTCTAGTTACAAACATTCACGTCCTAATATGTGCAAATCAATTAATCTGCACCCACAAACCCAGTGCTTAAATGTATATTTTTCGCCCCTCTAACTTAAATAATAGGAGTTATGTAAAAAGAATACAATCTATCTTAACTGGAAGGTTTTATGTGGTGGAAGATTTACACAAACAGCACGACATGCACTGTGTTATAGTTTAAAATGCAGAACCAGTGCATGACTTAATAGTATGCAGCAGTAATACAAAGTAATCATTTTCTGTACAACAGTATCAGTGCCTCATATTATTCAGGAGGAATTTGGCCTAATATTTACAATGTTGCTTCAGTTCATTAAGGTCTGATAAACAGGCCTGTTGCAATACGTCAATTAATCCCAAGGTAAGAATAAAATGTAGGTTATAAGTTTCCCAAATGAAATTAATTTAATTTGTTTTCTCTCTTTACTCTTACGACAGGACATTTAACTTGTCCCGTACCGCCAGAATGTAGCTGGTATATTTTTGCACTACTTTTTTGTTTACAAAGGTACTAACTGACAGGTTTGATGGTTTTCCCTCTTTGAGCACAAAGTTTAATATTTTTTGAAAGGCTTTACAGAGACTTATACATTATCTATCATATTTATTGTATTTGGTTGTGTTTGCTTTTTTATTCATAAATGAGACTGAGAGTTGCTTTTATTTTTGTTTAGCCGCTTGCGTCGACGAGAGGTATTGTGTTGCATACAAAAGTTTGAATACACTGACTTGAATGCTAGCGCATTAAAACGAGCATCCTGATGGTGGATAGTTATGAAGGGCATCTCTTGGACCTCGTCTGCAACTAATGGCATATTTGACATTTCTCCTCTTTGTTGCACAAAGACGAACCCTTGTGCCTAACTGTAGTGTTTTAGGGACTGCTGTGAATACTTGCCCAGAGAGGTGGAAATTGAAGCAGGATTGCTACAGTATGTTGGTGCAAGACAGAACATTGTTGTTTCCATGCTCCTACACTCCTGATTTTGTCAAATGGATCCAACAGCTTGCTGTCATCTTGCTCACAATGACCCATTACTTTCGCTCCCTGTTGGACATCGATGACTGGAGGCTGACATCCGTGCACTAGGACTATTGTTCCACTTGTCTTCTGCTTTGCTCAGATGCTTCCGATGAACTCCGAATTGCTCAGATATGGAGCTAAACACACCTGAGTTTTACAGAAAACATGATCATAAATAAATCTAAAAACCATGGATCTCATCCAACGCCAGCTCTCTTCTTTGGTGTCAGTTTACTCGTTTTTCATTATTTTCCAGGGATTTTCAACTTCCTCTTCAACAAGTAAGCAGAACATCTCCCCTCTAAGCATTCAAAAACAACTTGGTTTCTCTGGATAAGTCTGTCTGTACTGGCTTCGATGCATTTGGCAGAACGTAAGCAGACAGTAAATCTCAGGATTCATCCGACTGCTTCTGTCACATCATCAACGAACAAAAGTGCAGCTTGAAGCCATGCCTGCCTGCATCGCGCTCCCTGCACGTGCTTTACAGATGACGCTGTGTGCTGTGTGAGCATCATGAGCCCTTCCAGCTCTTCTCCATACTGGTTTCTCCTATATACGGGTTAATATTAATAACATCCATCCCATAGATGTTTTCCCAGAACTTTATATGATATTTAAGACAAGTCATTCTGTTCTTCAGGCTTTACGGACTGTAACTTGGGATGAACACCTGTCTTTATAGTAAGCTCTGGTCATGACACGTTCACCTCTGGCAGTTTTTTTTTTTAGCTGGATAGAAACAGATATAAAGGCTGCTTTCCTAAAAATGTGAAGTATCGTGAGCTCATGTGTTTCTTTTTATCAGGTTGTAACAAAGCGTTTTTCTTCAAGATCTTTTCAGGTCCTTTTACTTCCAAAGAGAGCTCCGTGCGCGACGGCTTGACTGTGTAGCAGCGTTTTATGCCGACCACAAACTTCTTAACTAGAAGAGTTTGTCTCGCTGTCACCATGTGTGGTCAGAACAAGCTGCACTCTCTGAATCCACTTTCTTTGCACACATTCGCAACACAAGACATCTCATTTCTGCCCTCGTTTGTCTGCAAGTAAACCGAGTGCTGTCTATGCAAACAAAGGCAGAGAACAGAACAGCAGGTTTAAGCCGGGCCTGGAAGTATCTGAACGGCTCGCTCCGCAGGCTTTTACTGTAAGATTCGTAGGAATAATTGTGGCCCTGCAAAACAGGCAATATCAAAGTTACTCATTAAAGCATCTTATTTGAGCCGCGTATAATCTAATCACTTGCGTGGATACTCGCCGTTCTGTCAAAGGCGGCTCATAGCTGTGACTCTCTCTGAGCTCGCCGCTGCAGGCTGGTGAGCCGGACTCGCGCCGCCCCGCGGTCTTTTGATTAGAGCGGCGGGTGGTGGCCCGCTTCTAATGAGCATCCATCATACTCGGCACCGCTGTGTCCACAACACGATCAAAAGGTGACGAAACGGCCAGACATGACGAGTGGGAAAAAACAAGAAAAATAGCATTCCACACTTTTAATTCCCAAACTTCTTTAACTATTAAAGCTGAGCTGTGGCGGCTTTGTCCACCGGGCCCCTCTGAATGCACGGGGGCCGACACAGGAGACAAAGACTTGATTGAGCAGCGAGCTGAGTTTGGCCTTTAAAGCTTGGACACATTGGATCTGACCTTCCACCTCCCAGGCAGCGCCCACGGCACCGACCCAGCCGGAGAGCGGGAACCAATGAGAGCAAAGCCCGAACCATTTCACACCGTCAAAACTATAACTTTGGTGTTTTTCTCCTTTTTCAAGCTTTTTTTAGCTTAAAAATTCATCTTCAGCTGCCTTTTTCTTCACCCGACTCAGACAGGCAGGACTCCTTTCTACTTAACTCCCTCACTGGTGATCAGCCAAAACGACTGTGCCTCCAAGTCCACTCTCTGCCCTCTGGGGGACTTTTGGGAATGAATTGTGGCTTCTCTATAAAGCTGGGCCCTCTCTGCTCTCCCACAGCTTTCAGAGTCTGAATCAAAACCACCATTGTGCATAAAAGGCACATTTTCCAACAGCTGGTTGGTTACATAGGGATGGGCCACCAACATGAGCCTGAAATGATTAAAAGCTTTTTTCTAACCAGAGCGCGATGTTTTAGTTTCACAACAATCTGATTCCGCAAGGTCTTGTTGAGTGGAAATGGAAGTGCTGCTGCTCGAACGCCATGAGCTCTACATGGAACAACCCCATCATTTTCCACTGGCGTTACAAATCACCAGGAGCCGCCTGGAAGACACTTGGAAAAACAGAGTCGATGGATTTCAACACAACATGCCCAAGCCGAGCTACTCCGCCTGAAATGTTATCTGAGAGTGTGTTTGGAAAGAAGAGAGCCTAACTGAGTGGAGCAGGTGACAGGAGAGTGTGCCAAAGACAAGAAAGAGAGGGGAAAAAAGTGCAGGAGGACTTACTGTACTCAGGCTCGGCTGGGCTCTGTATGTTCCTCAGATACGAAGAGTCCAACCAGTTCGCTAAGGCAAGCGTTGGAGGGCGAGGAGCACCGAGCAAGCAACACAGAGGAGGGGGTGACGGGGCACAAACAGGAGCCAGAGGTGAAGGGTAGAACGAGAAAAGCGACACAAAGGACCACGGATGGAGATCGAGTTAGCCAGGCAGGTGCAGACAAGGTTAAAGTTCAGGAAATGATTAGATGCAGAGAGAGAGAAAAAACAGAAAAAAGACAATCAGGTAAAGAAGTTCATTGAAACTTATCATCAACAATCCCATTAACCATCAGAGCGATGCTTCGTGGGACGATGCATGGTGCGAGTGTGCACCCTGAGACAAACCGGGAAAGCAGGAAAAGGTCAGAGAGCATCTCCTCAATGCCACAAAGAGGATTTTCAACAAACAAACAGCACACATGCATGTACAGCCTCTAACATCGCTGCTGCCTGACACCAACATCCAGCGATGCAGGGAGGAGCCACTTCCTGTTTTCCTTTTCAGATGGAAGAACTGAGCACCATTAAGCAGCTTTTTCACCATTAGCTGAGCCCTCTGAGCTGGCACCAGCAACAGTGACTCATTCCTTCTTCCAGAGCTTTGGATGTGCTCGCACCACGGGGCACGTCGTGAAATGTCAAACACAAAGAGGGCTTTCCGTTGTCCTGACACATGGGAGGGGGGCTTTAAAAGTGGGACAGCTGCGCCGAGATTGTGCTTTCAGCGTTATTCACAGGATTCCCGAGGATGCGTTCACTGCCCGACATGCAGGATGGTGACATATTGGAAGGGATCACAACGATTGGGCAGATTTGTGAGTCCGCTCCCTAAACTTCTGCAGAGGGAAGTAAACAACAGCTCATTCATAATCAGGTGAATGTGCTGGATCCAGCTGTTTTACGACGACACACAGAAAACCGATGGCTTCTTAATCTCATTTAGAGAAAGTTAGCATCAGGACTCAGTTAGATTGACTGTACAAGCCGAATAAAGAGAGGCAGATGGAGTGTAAAGGTAAAACAACTTCCACTCCTTAAACCTTTAAACCATTTTTTACTGTGAAAATGCAGCTAAAACCCCCACACTTAAAGCACAGTATACTTACAGACATTAAATTGTCAGATTATGAGGCTAAAATGATGGAAAATTATGGACCAAATAGACATAGAACCATGAAGGCCAATCAAATAAACCAAACTATTTAGAAATAACACACAATAGTCACCAAGCCCTTTCTCATCATATTATTCTCTAATATATTTACCTTTCTGGGGAAAAATATTTGCACAACAGAAACTGTCTATATATTTACACTTTTACTTATTAACAGTTATTTATGCTACTACTTACCTCCGATCCTCACAAAGTAACTCCAACTCGGCTGTTTTGACATCACCGTGCATCTAAATCATCTCTTTGGCTTCATTCCTGCCATTAAGGACCATTATTTTTTGTTCTTTTCAACTTTCCTGTTATCTGTTGATCTTTGGCTGCTCCTAATGGGACATTACAGTCAATTAATCTCTCAGATTGGTAAAACATTTAATAGGAAGTGGCTTTATCACCATTTCCAGGTCAAACTAGCGGCCTCTAAGCAACATAATAGTGATAATGGCCTTTTTTATGAAAACAAGATAAATGTTGCGGATAACTCATTGTGGATTTACCACAAAATCTCTAAATAAACACCACAGAGAATTTAAAATTCCTGGATGAGATTTAAATGCCTGAAAGATGTCAAAAGATCATCTTAAAGGGAAACTATCCCCACACACTACCGTTCCTGAGAAACTGACAACAATATAAACGATAGTTCTCAGGGCCGAAGGAAATTTCAAGGGGTGAAAGCTACAAACCCAGGATATGGATGGCAGAAAACAAGCTTTGTCCAATTAATCCGAGGTCTACCTAAAGAATGCTGGTCCAAACTAATTAAGGGTAATTGAGCTTCTGTTCCTCAAAGTCTGCTGATATGCAGTGTTTGTCATCGTCAGACAGGAAGTGAGAGTCAGAGAGAACAGGCCGACGGCTTTATTGATGATATCGCTGATAAGGCTGAAACCACTGCATGAAGAACAAAGTGTTAGAATAAACTCTCCTCTATCAGCAGAATCATTCTCATTGACAAGTAGTAAGGTCACAGATCTGAACAGAATGCAACAGAAGAAAAAGACTTACAGGCTTAACAACTCCTCAGGGAGGTATTATTTGATACAGATACTTCCCTCAAATCAAGCATGAAGCCACTGATCAGCAGCGCAGCTGTATCCAAATAAGCTCTCAAATCTGGGAAAACCACAGGACAACTAAATGCCAAGCCAAAAACCACAAATTCCAAATCAGTGTTTGGTTTGTTTAACACTAAACCATTTTTCCCAGCTTGACTCTCAGGTATCATCCTTTATTATAATGTGGGTCGCCAAAGTACACAGACATGGAAACTACAAGCTGTGGATGAAGACGCTTCAGCAGCTCAAATTCAGGGACCAGGACCATCTCAGGGGGATAAACTGTTCACAGAAACGCACATAATCAGCTGTTTGTGATGCAAACAGACAAGCAGATGAAACTGAAGTTCCAGATGGGAGTAAGCATGAATTTCCTCCTATGTGGGACCACCTTCAGGGCCCCCCGGCCGTGCAGCAACAAGACCTCACCAAAATATCTGCAGCTGCCACCATCCGTCCCCTCAGGAGGGCTACCTAAATCTGCAGGTAGCGTCTTCGTCCAAAATGGCAGCCTGACAGCGTGGGTGGCCCGCCACTGCCCCGGCCAAACTGACAACAAAGACTACATTACGCTGATGTATTGAAGGCTTATGCTGCAACATCTGTTCCCTTCCAGAGATAACGAAAGGATCCAAACCTGGATTGCCCTTTGTCAGCAAGAACCAGAGAGTAGATGATGTGATTAGAAGTAAAACCAGCTGAGGCTACGCAGCAGCAGCAGAAACAGAAACAGGCTGTGAGCTTCTTCTGCAGCCTGAAATATACCGCATCACCCTGCAGAGGATAAAGTTTACAGTCTTTTCTTTGCATCACACAGCGACAGTTTAGGGATTTGGTGAAGGTCAGATTCTGATACCGGGGATTGCTGATGCGGTTTGTGGATTTCTGGTTCAGTTTGATTCCAGTTACAAGTCTTAGATCCTTTTCTCGGCCTGTTCTTTGGCTTTCAGTGAAGTTGTTCCTGTATGCAAGTTGTTTGCTTCATTCCTGGTGTTAGACAGAGATGCCTGTATTTAAAAACAGTAATTACTTACTTCCTGTTTTGTTTTGCAGAGCTCATACCTTCATGTATTCTGCAGTATTGATTTCCTCCTTGTTACACCTGGTCCTCTGCTGCTGATAACCCCACCTTGTTTAGTCTTTGGCTCCCTCTGTATAAATACTCTGTGGCTTTCCTTTGCTCATTGCCAGATCTTTGTCTGTCTTTTCCCCGCGTGTCTTCATGCCTTCTTTGTTTGTCTAACTCAGTTTACCCGTGAGGAGCTTTGTTATTTACATTTGGCTCTAGTGCTTTGTTAATCGTGCCATTGTCCTTCCTCATCCTCCTGACCATGGCTGATGAACTGTGATAGTCTTCATTTTAAACTTAAGCCACGTCATTTACTAAATCTAAAGTTGTCAAAAAGATAAATCAGAAGCAGAAGTAGCTCTTTTTAGAAACAAACAAAGTGGGAAAACGACTGCAGTCTACAGTCAGACGATGGAAGCGTCTGCCCGTAAAACTGAACGCTTTCAAAGGCACACTGGCTTTTTTTTGCACGTGCAGAGCACATCTCCAGCACATTATTATGCACATCATTGCTGGGCGTTTTGCGTGTGAAATGAGGCTGATTCAAGAAGATAATGCTAGAGGATATAACTGGAGGAAGCAAGGAAAAGAATCATAAAGTGATGAATCAAGAGATAAGAGTCAACGTCGGACCGACTTTTACTGGCCGGAGAGAACTCAGAGAAGAGACAAGATGCAGACAGATACTGAATTAGTCGACATTAGAGGGGATCACAGTGCTAACACCTTCCAAAGTTAAAAATATGTAGCTTTAAATCTAAAAATATTCAGGATATGAGATCATGACTAGGAATGTTCTGCTTATCGTATGTCAGCTCTGATCATGTTACACATTATTTAATCTCTGCAAAGTTGGACCTGACTCGTCATGTTGTTTCCATCCCATCCGGTGCTAAAAACCTTTAAAAAATGAAATGAAAATGAACTGCATTCACTTGGGAAGAAAATCTACTGTAAGAAATTGTCTCCATAATTTAAAAAAAGCAAACAAATCATTTTTCATGTACAATCTTATTGTTAATTCAGAAGAGCTGCTTTCCTTCAACTTGTACTTAAAAAGAAGATAACAGAATCAGAAAAACTTTTTTTAACCAGAAGGATTAAGAAGTTTGTTATAAACGTTTTTTTGGGAATAAATGAATTCCAGTAAATATTGTTCCTAACGGGGTACTCGGTTACAGCAGCTTGACAGCTTGATGGTAGTAAAGAAAAGAAATATGAACGGTTCGGGTCTGCCGCGATGGCTTCAGCTTTAATTTCTGTTGCTCGTCTGTGAAGTACTCAGTTCTCAGTCATTCTGCTTGCTTGATTAATAACTCAGAAAAGCTTCTCTTTGGTCTTTTCAGATGTTTTTCCAAGTGAATGCAAAACACTTCAGAATTTCCTATCTTTCTTTCACCTTTTCTTCTTCACATCTTCTAAAAAGGACATGAACAAAAATGGAAACCTGGCGGGGGAAGTGGACGGATTCACAGACCTTGTCCAGATAAAACATGCACGCTTAAATCATCCATCCATCCATCCATTTTCTGAACCGCTTAATCCAAGTGGGTCGCGGGTGTGCTGGAGCCTATCCCAGCTGTCAAGGGGCGAGAGGCGGGGTACACCCTGGACAGGTCG
>JAVQJG010074982.1:0-12491 GCA_036024015.1 Craterocephalus amniculus | reverse complement strand
GTACTAGCAAAACCAACACTAATTGGAAGAATATGGTTAAAATTAGTCTAAAGGACAAAACCTACATTAGCTCATTAAACAACACTTATGCAAGTGAAAAAGACAAAACCTATCCTAGTCAAAACAACATGGCTGAATTTTCTTGAATCTACATGTTTTATGACTATATACTAAATGTTATTTAGTGTCACAAGGCTAAGGGAGTGTAACTATTTAAATTGGATAAAAAGCAAGTTAATTGAACATACATGTTCACATGGTGTAGCACCAACAAAGGAATTTGATGTTCAAATAACACAATCCAGAAAGGTTAACTAAACTTGGTTTGTTTAGACGGAATTTAGGTGGCATGATTAAATTACGTTCATTCAATGAATTATTTTTTTGAGTGAAGAGACATTAAGAAGCAGCACGACAGACTAGAATAGGGGTTTCAAACTGGTCTAAGGTCAGAGGCCACATTCAGCACAGGTCAGTTTCCAGTGGGCCGGGCCAGTAAAATAACTTATCATCTAGAGAAAACAAAACTCCCTGTTTTAGTGCTGGAGTGCAAACATATTATCAAGATGTCTGTATTTAATGGAGTAAACTTTAGAAAAACAGGATGAACAATTCAATTTATATCAAACCTATTTTATATTATTATTTTGCCTTTTTGCAGTTTATTCCTAAATTACACATATGACAAACTACAGATCACAATGGATCTAAAACAATCACAAAACTTTCTGTCCCAGGTATCTGGATGTAAAAAATCAGGAATTTTGCATTTTCATCAGAGTAACCTCTACCAGATTCATCCTGCGGGCCGGTTTAGGCCCCCGGGCCGCATGTTTGACACCTCTAAACTGGAATGATCTGCCCAGCCATTAAATATGCAGATTTTTCTTCTTCTTTACTCCTGTTGATTGTCCCACATACTGCACAACACTGCCCCCATTATATCTGGTGGCGTGTCTTAATTTGCAAAATATTTACACATCAAACTGAAATATGCATAAAGGGTGCAGATGATGGAAGATGTAGAGCACAAATGAGGCTTTCCAAGCCTGGAGTGGCTTATTGACCCTTGTGCCTTTCTTTTAAAAAGCCCATACTGGTCGACGCAGATTTTCGCCTTCTTGAATTTTGTTCCACAAGGCAAAACAATACAAATAGCTGCACAAAATGTACAAATATATTAGTAAAAGTCAGCGTTTACGCTTTCTGTTTATGCCCCCTGTGCCTTAATTGTTACAGCTGACTAGTTGAACTGATCAGCTCATCTTTTTGAACCCAGAGTAACCATCACCGACAAACCAGCAGCCTTAGTTATGAATCACAGATGATTATCATCATCTCTACAGAAGCCTCATTTATGACATTTTTAGAAAACAGTTGCAGAAAACACTGAAACACCACAAGACACTTCACAAGGCAAAGGCCAGAAGTCCTTTCTCTTTGCATCAGCAGCGTTTAAGTGTGAGGGATGGATTAAGCGTGATGGCGGAAACAATTGCGCTCATTATTCCCCTTGGAGCGCACACACTTGGGAATACACAAGCACTTCTCTTTGCCTTAGGATTTCTTTTGGACCATGACAGAGGGGGAGTCACTTAGTCATCAACTCATCAACAAGGGCCCAGGAAGTTTGGATCAAACTTGAGAGTGTTCATCCTAATCATTTCCCCGTATCTTTGATTGATTTGCTGAACAGCATGAATTCATAAATCTAGCTTCATCCAAACATGATGAATAACAAAATACATCAACTTTAAACATGAGAGAAATTTGAGAAAACCCATAAATGTCATATTAAAGGAGCTGAAACTAGCTCGTGTTTGACTAAGAAGCACAACCATCGCGGGATGGTGCAGCAGTTCAGCCCATTAATCTGCATGTTTACATGCTCTGTTTGAACCACAGTGCTAACCAGCAATTAGCCGCTGTTGGCACATTCCCTAGCAGATCCCCAGGTTCTGGAGCTGCTGCCAGCTTGATGGTGCATGGCTGCTTTTCTGCATCCTGACCTAAGATCGCAGCCGTGCTTTGTTAACACGGCAGAATAGACGAGTGTGGGAGTCAGAGCACGGTCGGTCCGACGTAACCAACACTTACCTTTCTTCTGGGAAAGTTGTAACTGGCATTGGCTTGTGTACTTACAAGCACACAAGTTGCACAGTGTGATAGGGTGACAAATGCGATAAAAACTGAGAATTAGCTTCATACTGGTGAAAATTGCATGGTTTGAGCATTACACAAGTTTTTTACTTAAAAAAGTGACAATGTTGCTGGATTTTGCTGGTAGTTGGGCCCGATGGTGCATACTTACAGCCCATATGGACAAACAGGCAAGATAACATTTGCTCAAATGCTGTTAACTGTCACTCCACTTAGTTTGAGACTCACAGGCACGACCAGCTGATCATCCATTTTCACCGCATGCACAGGATGTTATTTACAAAGTAAAAGCAGAGCAGGCAGCACCTTGCAGCAGCGAGTTATAAACACACCCTCTGAATAGCACTATGCACTTCAATTATTCACCAAGATGAATTCTCAAAGAAGCCCAGCAGTGATGAGTCTCAATCATTCAACCAGCCAGCCGAGCCTAAGCCGAAGCCTCCAGGAGCGCTTTGCTAAGACTGCAGCAACGTCAGGATACCGTCCGATTTACGTATCCCAACCAGCATCTATGAGTAGGGATGTCACGATTAATCGCGGTAGTTAAAACTACAATTAATAATGGTTAAGCTTCCTAAATATCGTCCTTTGATAATGTAAATATAGTTTGATTGTCATCACTGAAATCCTAAAGCTCAGATTTATTTTTATCTTTTCATATTCACAGATACATTCAATACTCTAGCCTTTTTTCATTGTTACCAGAGCAGAGAGGATTTTTACTCACTTGCAGTGGGAATTTCAACAGTACTTTTGTTTATTTTGTTGCCATACACTGTTTTCTTGACATCAACACAAATAAAACTTAACAGAGAAGGAGTTTTCATGTTACGTTAAACATTTCCAGCGTTGTGAAATGAAAACATAATAATCGTGACAATTGTAAAATCGTGATTATTTCTCAATAATCTCAATAATCGGACCCAGAAAAATCTATAAGCGTGACTACGAGCATCATCACATAATCAGTTCTGTAAATATTCCATTATAGCTTCCAGGTAAAATATCAATTCCTGCACCTGCTGTTGTCATGGTAACCTGATGCTGCAACACCACGCTTATGCTAAAAACATTCGCCTGCCAATGTCTTCAGTAAAGCACCGATGCTGATTCTACAGGTCAGAAAAAAAGATCCGCTGCCAAACACTGATTAAATTCATCCAAACAGATGAGTTCCAGTTTTCTCCTCAAGTGTCTGAGAGTCAAGTTTTTTCCCCTTCCTCCCCCACTAATATCATTACACGGCTGCATTACGGATGTAAGGTGATTAAATCGTTAAAACAGAAAAATAAATGTGCAGTCTGTGCTTTTTGAGAAAGTTAATTAAAAAGAGGAACAAAGATTTTTGCTGCCAGGGCTTTGCATGGTTTAAAAATCTGACATGTCCATTAAGATTTTTCTCCAGAATAAAAAAAAAAGAAAAGCTGAATACATCCCGAGAACTTAGGGATGCTTTGAGATTGAAATGCACAAGTGAAAAACTCAAAACACAACCGAGAAAAACTAAAAAGCTGTTAATTCAACGGAGCGTATCGGAACCCACGACTAAACCGCCATGCACTAATGTACCCCCTCCCCACCTTCACATTACTTTATCTTTTCACCTGCACCTCCCCCTTCCTTCATGAACGAACACGCACAACACACAACGTGCAAATTAGGGTCAGATATTCATCACAGTCACCAGCCAGGATATCACACCGCAGATATGCAGCCTCAGAGGCTCCACTCCGTCTCAATTAATAGAGATCCACTTCCCATGGAAACAAAAACCACGGCAACGGTTTTTGTCCCCCCATCCCGCCTCCTCACTTTGTCATTTGGTCCTGTTTCCAGGCACAAACACCCTCATCCAGATGCACCGGCACACACCCACACACGCAGCAGAGGATGCGTGTAAAGTCAGACCCACACTTCTTATCTGGACGCACATAAACCATGTTTTCAGAACGTTCTCAGCGTTGGAAATAACTCCCCCTCAACTTCGTGCTCATTCAAATAGCAACTAGGGCCTGCAGATGCAAATGAGCTCAGAGGGCGACAATCGGGTAGAAAGCATATTTTCCTCTGATTAACACTAAACAACTGAACTGAAATGCGTCCTCTTGAACCATAAACTAAATACATGCACACAAGCGGCTGAGGCATGTCAAAGAAGCCCCTATCTGCACCTTCTCCGCTGCTCACATCCTTTTTAAAATGAAACGGAGGCTGGAGACGATTCAATGAAAAGGCTCAGCAGATGTTGTGTGTTGCTCTTGCCGATGCTTGCAGCATCTTAAAAATGTTGATATTCTTTAACGTCGCCCTCTTCACGCGGCTCCAAATCTTAATATTGACTCCTTTCCACAGATGGCGGAGCACGGGTAATCCCATCCCACTTAGAGGATGGCTGCCTGGTCTATAACCCCCCTCCTAACCAACCACAACGGCTCGCCAAGGATAGCCATTAAATCCGCCCTTCTCACGACAGAGTGGGAAAAGAAGTGGTTTTCCATCATCTGCACTTTCAAGAAGGCATAAGGTTTTAAATCATTAGGAACATGACATCCGGTTGTGTGTATATACCTGGACAAAGAGGGGGTATGTGTCGTTGTTGACAGTGTGCGAGTAGTAAACCTCGCCATCGTACCACAGGACCTTCCCCAGTGGAGAGTTCTCCTTGGTCACTGCAAACATCCTCTTTGGGTTGCAGCATTCTGTCAGCAGCTTCCTGTTTGCGGAAAAAAAAAAGGGAAAAATTAGTCTGGTCTCAAGCCTCTTTGTTACTATGGCATTCAACATGAAGGCATTATTAATAACTCAGAGATTTGTGCTTTTACACGGACAAAAAGCCAAAAAGTCAAGTCATGGGAGGATAGTTTATGTGATGATTTAATATCAAGCTGGAATTATATGCATGTGAAAGTGTTTTCAACTTTTTATGATAATTCACTGAGAAACACTGCACAAAACAGTTAAAAAAAAAAAAAAAAAAGCTAGAGTAGCAAAGAAGCCCCGGTCAGGCTGAGCATCCTCCTACAGGCCTGCGTCGCTTCCCTCCAGGTGTCACCTTCTACGATTATACTAATCGGCTTTGCTTCCGAGTATAACCACAACTGAATGAGGTCGAAATCAGACAGCCATGGTTTAACTAACATGCTTTTGTGATCTGGTTTGTGTTAAAAGGATTGGCACTGGCCCAAAATAAAGACAATGACCATTTATGTCTGTCATGTTCCTAAAAAAAATCCTCCAGGACATCTTCCAGACTTCTGTTTAGAATATAAACCTGAACTATTAAAAGCCTTTCCCGTTATGTGTTACGATCTCACTGTGATCCGTATGTTTAGAGGCCATAAGGATAATTTCTCAAAAGACACCCAGCTGAGGGTGGGAATTAGATCAAGGAGGCCTCACATTGAAAAAAACATACAGAAAAGACAAAAATCTAAGCCTTGGATCCAACCTGTACAGATCGATGCCAGTCTGGTTCCTCTTCCACGCTTCCCCCTGTCTCAGTACCTCCTCCACGATTTCTTTGTCGCGCGGGAGTCTGTAATCGGGGAAAACGTAGAACCAGCAGAGCACCAGCACGCACAGAGCGGCCCACACCGACAGTTTGGCCCGGTAGCATCGCGCCAACATCTTCCCTCCGTCTTTCTCCTCTCCTGTCGCTCAAAACAAACCGGCGCGTGCACTGGCGCAAATCTCAGGCTGTTTTCGTGGCAAATCCACGTCTCATTGCCCGTGCGAGGTGGAGAATGAATGGAGGGAAGGACAGGGGGGTACAAGGTGGCTGGTTATCCGCTTCTGGCGTCCAAGCATCGGTCTGGAAATCCGGTTTTGCGCTGAGGGGGGTTTGCCAGCGAGAAGCGGAGGCGTCTGTCCCTGCAGAGGCTCGCGCTCTGGTGCGGGGCTGTGGCGCTTTGTGTCGGGCTCTGGTCGCCGTGCATCACCACCATCTCTACAGCCTGCTTATGGGGAGGAATCATGCGGATTCCCTGTAAAGCCCGGAGTCCCGCTGCATCCCAGTCCGAAAAGGGCTGTCCGCGTGGCCCCCAGTCCCTTTCACCAGGACCCCCCTTTCTCCGGTGACTCTCGTCGGGCCTCTGGTATCCAAATGAGAGGTGTACTCCGCTGAATGAGTCGGACCAGTCCAAATTAGTGTCCCCCAGCCGTCCCCCGCTTTCTCCTGTCATCAGCACCCCCTTCCCCGAGACAAAGTGCTTCTTGTGCTGACGATGGCGCGTGAAGGCAGCGCAGATTTTTCAGCGCAGACAGGAAGTCAGCTTTCAGAACAAAAGGCATTGCTTCTTCTCTCCTCCGCTTACAGCTGCTACAGCCATCAGCTGTTTCTGCAGCTAGAATCAAAAGATATAGAGCGGATCTAATTGGCAGAGGCCCCAGGGGCCCCCTGAAGGTTTTAGTCTGGCAGGAAGTAGCTCAAAAGAGAGGTAAACGGAAAGTGGAAGAGACAACGTGGAATAAAAAACGCAAGCCAATTAAGACTAATCAAACAGCAATAAATAGCTAAATTAGGAAATAAATGACAAATTTGCAAAACTGACAGTGACATAAAAGTGATGTCGCCAAAAATAATTTCACAATCCCAGCTTATTTAGCACTTTTCTGTGCTTGCTCAGCATAGCTACATGTGAGTCATTGCAACAAATACCTCAAATAGCAAACAGCAATTCTGTGCTTAGCGATGTGAGGCATTTCTAAAAGCCAACAAAAGAAAAATGACCCCAAAGACCTGCAAATCTGCAACATCTGCATGATGAACAGCTATAAATAAAAAAAAAACCACAAACCACCTGGATTTCATTTGTGGTTTCTTGTGTTTAAAGATGTTTCATCTGGATTTTTCCAAATGTGTATTTCACAATTCAATTTATTTATGCCTAAGTCGTTATTTGATTTATATTTTAGTATTGAATTCAGTTTAATGGTATCATCCATTCATTTTATTCTGTCGGCTGGTTTTTGTTGCATCTCGTCTGCATCTGTTGGTGTGTTTCCCCAGCCTGGGTGTCTTGAATGCAAGTAGGACCCTTGATCACAGGAGGAAAAAAAAACATAGGGAACACAATGCAGACTCACTGTTACATGGCTACTTCTTTTGAACCCACTATGAAAAACAACAGAAATCCATTTCCATTGATGTTTGACTAAAGCTGCAAGGATGCAAATGTCTCCATGGAGCAGATCTGTTATCACTAACAAAATGAGTTGCAAAATCTCAGGTTAATTTGCTTATAGTTCATTTGCACCAGCACCTGCTGAGTAAATAAAAGGAAAGATGAACTTAGCACTTCCTCTTCAAGGTAAAATCTGAGCTAATAATTATCCTTAATCATGTTTGTTCTCACTAAAGATGAAGTTAACGTACTTTCTTTTCCTTCTTGTTAGACTTTTTCATCATAATATTATTATTATGAGTATTTTAATTTGAATTGTATTAGAATGGCTACTATAGGCCTGTTCATTATTTTTGAAGTCCCTGCTGTGAAAGACGTGTTTCAATCCAGACTTTTTACTTACAACCCTATGCACCCCGCTGGGAAGTGTGACGTGGGCTTCTGCTGTCCCCTGCTGGTCATTCACTGCAACGTCAATAAAAGGATGTGAGATGGAAAAGATGCTCCTGCGGCTACCACACCCTAACCCTCTCAACCGAACCAGCCCATTCTCAATCAAATGCTTGCTTTTTACACTTAGTAAAAGAAAACTTCACTTCCAGCCCCCTTTTTTCAATTTTGCTTATTTATTCCAAAACCAGTAAATCACTGTGGATGAACTTGATGCTTTCTGGATATTCCTGTGAGTAACGGAGCACACACAGTCATTACAACAGAAATACAGAAAAGATATGGAGGACCCTCAAAGCTCCTAATCCCTTTCAAAGCCAATATAAATAAACTGCAGGCTTATTAAAGTGAGGTGTTGAGAAATGTGGGCTACTTGGGGCACTCGCTGCACCCTGCTGGGGATATCAAAGGGCAGAGTCAAGGTTGGAGCAGCAGCCACAGGGATGCCATGGTAGGCCATTTGGCTTGAAGTCATGCGTCAGCTGTTCTCTGCTGCCTGTGTGCAAACAGAGGTGTTAGTATGGAGGTCAGTGGCAGATACAAATTGTGTGTTGTGTTTACTTGGGCACTCATTATAACAGAAGTTAAATATATACAAAAGATTATATTCAGTTTCACTTGAAAGCACCCTGACATAAAGAGGTAAAAGTAGTGTAACTTAAAATTACTGAGGAAAATCTTTTCATTTCCAGTAGTAAAAATGTTCTCTTTGTAAATAAATCCGTAAGCACTAAATAAAGGAAATTATAACATTTGATTAAGCCAAACTGAATAACAAGGAATAAAGCTACAATTATTGAAAGAGAAAGTGTTAATTAATATGAAATTTATACTTTAGATTTCTATTGCAATTGAATTACAGCAAGAAGGTTCTGGTTCCACACCTGCTTCCATTCAAAAACATATTATTCATGGGATTTATTAGATTAATGGGTGACAATAATGGCTTAGTGTGAGCTTATTATCTCTTGGTAGATTTCTTTCTTTTTGGAACATTAAAATATTTTTTAAAAAAAGCCATTCCATTGACATGATAAATGATGAAGTTAACAGCTTACATCATTACATTCCTCAGTAAAATGAAACCTGTTGAACAGTGACTGCCAACATTTAGGATACTTTATACTCTGCCTGTTACTTTACTGCATCATGGTTTATTTAGATAAATTTTGATGTGTGTTGCACTGGAAACCTTTTTTAGGGTGTGACCCTCCTCTCTCCCGGTGCCAGCTGGGAAAGGCTCCAGTGCTCTGTTATACCCAGCAAACGCCCCCACACAGTTACACTCCAGCATGTTGAGGCGGTTTGCTGTTGGTAAAATGTGGTGATTTAACACAAAAAGTTTCCAAAAAGTTTTTACTTAAATTGAAAGCTGCAACAGAGGTTAAAAGGGTGAAACCAGTAGCACTGAAGGATCCAGTTTTAAAAGAAATCACTTTCTCAGGTTTTATATCTTTTCACAACAGTTTGGCACTATCAGATGAAACATAAATGCTTTATTTCCTCAGGTAAATGGTCATGTTGTCCAGGAATGATTTCTTGTACGTTTGTCTTGCAGTATAATAGAAGGAGCCTTTGACTGAACACAATCTGATGTTTCCACCCGGTGTTGAATAGTGAATTTAAAGAGTTGTCCAAACATGTTGAAAAGCTGGCACATAGGGTTTGACATACACGTTATCGGGCTTGCATCGACACTTTCTTTGTAAGTCACGTGCACATGCTACATCAAAGTGTGAAAATGTACTTATGTTTCTTCGATTAAAATAAGAGCACGAAAATGTGGTTCTTTTAATAACCACAGAAATGAAATTAAATGAATAAACACAAGGCTGACAATTTCGTGCTCTTATTTTAATCGAAGAAACATAAGTACTTATTGAAAAAAGATTAAATATGACATGAAAGTGGACTATTTTTAGAGCTTCCTCTTTGTGTCTAAGGTGTGTCAGAGCCAAGCTACTTTAGCTTCCCTGTAATCTGGAATTCGTTTTACAATGTAAAGAATACATCAGGAGAGGCCTATCATCATATCATGTTCACTAAACACCAAACGGGGTTCAACATTGTGTAAGTCCACATGTGTACTGCAGCATGTTAACAAGTTAGAACATTTTTGAAAGTCAACGTGTTTGAACAGCAGGCGATCAGAAAGCTACAGACGTGTACAAATCATCCCCAAATACTGCCTACTTAAAGCAGCTACAATAAAAAGTTCAGGAAGCCCTCCCAATACCAAAGCCATCCTATTTTTTTTATTTTTGGATATCTGTGTCTGTGTAAAGACAGAAGGGAGTTAGGTTGCATCAGAAATAGCACTCCCACCTGCTGAGGATCACTGAAAAAAAAAAAAAGGACAGAGCATTTGTTCTTCCACACGTCTTTCCTGCTTTTATTGGTTGCTCACTGGGGTAATGAGTCTGGATCTGCTGCTCCACTTCTACTGTAAAGAAGCCGCGGGCATGTACACACATGTGATGCTAAAAGCTATTAACAGTGTTTGAGGTAAGGAAGGGAGCCAAATCCTATGGCTTGGTTTTCCAATAAGCCTCCCCTCGTGTCTTAATCTGAGGATTGCTAAAGTTTGAAGCCATTTGACTAAAAAAGCTGAATCATGCAAAGATATAATGCCTTCTTCTATCTTATATAGATATAATGATAGATATAATATAGATATAGATATAGATATAATGCCTTCTTCTTATTCTTCTACCTTCTTCTCACTAAAAAAATCTCACGTTCTTTTTCACTTTGTTGCTCCTTTCACTTCAAATGATTTTCAAGCAACCGTAATTAATGCGACAGATTTCGCAGGGACAGTGAGAAACCACAACTTCAGCACGCTCCTCTTGTTGCAGCAGGTAGATTTTTGCATTATTTCTCACTAGGGTTCTTAATCTCTGAGAAGCCCTGGCAGCTCGGGGGGGGCGAAGGGTCACCGCAGAACCTCATGTAGCTCCAGAGAAGACGTCCTAGCATCTAATGCTCAGCTTACCAAAAACATCTTAGCGCTGGCAGCAGCTTTATTCCAGTGTAAGCTGCTGGAAATATTAGAAACTCGATACGCAGGGGTTAAGTGATTTGCAAGAAGTGTCAGAGCTCAGGTCAAGATTAGCAGTCATGCTTTGAGATGTTTAAAAAGTCATGGCAAGGAATTGTTGACAGCAGATGTAAATAGAAACACACACACACAAACAAACACACACATACACACACACACACACGAGAACAAAGACTTTTCCAGAGGCAAGGAGTTCGGAGAGTACACCAACGCTGCAGGTCAGTGAACACAACTGACAGGTGTGAAGATTAAGGAAATGCTGAAAAGTTGTTTAAATGTGCATTACAAAGAAATGTGATAATTTTTATCTGATTAACATGCAAGAGCAGGGAAAGCTCCGAATAAAAGTCACATGCATGTGATATATACAGAACAATATATCATTATATTCCACCTCAGTCGTTGTTGTCAAGGTAACAGATGTTGGGCATTTGCTTTTCAGTATATAAAATTACACTGCCAACAATGTGGCATAAATAATATCCCAATTCACTGCATGGGGATGTGTTATGGTCTACTATGGTTAAGAATGAAAACATAAAACAGGAAATGACAAATGAGAAGAGCAAGAAAAGCAGAAAACAGAGATACAAATCCATCCCTCATTTATAGCTGGCATTTTGTGCTAAACTGCCACTTTACATTTTGGAGTTGAAAATAGTGGCTTCATTGTTTCAGTAAAACAAACTTCATGGTTAGAATTAGAAAAAAAGTAAAATGAAACCCTTTGAAACATAGTCCTGCTGGTAGGTTACTGACTGAAGCGAGCCGAAACATAATGTGATACTGATATAATACACAGGATGGTCCTTTACTCACCAAACAACATTAACAGATAATTTCATCTGAATGCTGAAAGTCTGATTCACATCAGTAAAAAGAGTTGTAACTGAACTCCCAGCTTCTTGTAAACATTTTGCATCTTGTTGATTAAATTATTTTTGTGGTCTTAGTTGTGCTACAGACAACTGCAAAATTCACAATGGACTAGAAATCTTATGCTATTGTATAACAAGTAAACCTAAAGACTTTGTTTGCTTCCACACACTTCTGAGAGGAAATTCCAAGAAGAAACTCCCTAATTCAGATTTCCATCTTTAGTTAAGCTTAAATATAGTATAATGACACCAGCCAAACAATCATCCAATAGTACATGTGATTGAAATAGCTAGAATTTTCTTTAACCTCAATAAAGCCTCTGCATACATACCCCTCCAAAAGACATGAAAACTTAATGGATAGCTCATTTAATGCCAGATATATGCCCTCTTTTTGTATATGTATGTATGACTAAACACAAAAATGAACAAAAACTATAGATTGAGTATAGATTGAACATTTCTGTTGGATAACTTCCTTCGGTCTTGTTATTTGCTTGACTGTGTTACCAGTTAAAAACAAGTTATTACAGGAGAAAGATTCAGATCTATTCTTAGAGTATGATGGTGGCCTGTTGTTATTCATGAGGGATTTAGGTGTGTGTTATACTCATCCAATGCATCATCATTACTAGGGCAATGGGCTTACTTTAGCTCCTGCATTTTTATTAAATAGTTAGCTAAGGTGAAAGAAATGATTGCGGTCCCAGTTTAAAATAGTTACTGTGACTTCAGGCACAATGTGTTTGTTAACGTCTTCAGTAGAGAACTGAAGAGGGTCTGGTGAACACAGAAAAGTGGTAAGTTGTCATTTCT
>JAVQJG010074976.1:0-53091 GCA_036024015.1 Craterocephalus amniculus | reverse complement strand
GGGTGGCGGCCGATTTTCCCACAGAATGTAGGCTCCTGAATGCGTGCTCGAAGCAGAGATGTCTGTTACCTTTGCATGAGAAGCAACGAGCAAGATGTCATGTTGTGGACATGTCCCGCCCAAAGTCATCCGTAAATTAGCGGGTCAACAGGGGTCTGGCGTTCACACCGCATGCCGATCGGAGCCGAGCCGTTTAAAGCCGATTTTAACCCGGGTCGCTTGCCGAGTCGATGGACGCGGGTCGATGAGCCTTTCACAAAGCCACCAAAAGCCGATTGTACGCGGGTTTAAACGGGTTTTTTTTCCACTGTGAAAGGGGTATAAGAGTGTTCCCTTAGGTAATCCGGAAGTTAGGAAGATAACCCCATTGGCGGAGAAAGATAGTGTCACTCCAAAGCTAAAAATTAGCCACTATTGTTAGCTGAAATGTCTTGGACTCGTACATACGCGCAATCAATGAGTCATTCATTTTTATGGACTTTCGCCTTTTACTACATAATATACCGTGTAGAAACCATTGTTCCTAGAAAGACTAAAATAACATCAGGTATAGCTCCTTTAATGTGATTCGGCTTTGGCAGCAAATTCTCATTTCGGTGCATCCCTAGAAATAATGATTTAGGAAACGAAGAAGAAAGGAAATCATAATCATTCATATCCGCAAGGAATGAGAAGAAGCTCTTCTTATTGAATTCCCCCGTTTTCCATGAACCTGAATAAAATCCCTTGTTCCACTTGCTTAACTGATCTTCGTGGCTTCATGTTAGTAGAAGCACTTCTATTGCAAGCCCGGTTCTGTCCAACAAGTCTTTTTACTCTCAGTAAATCATATTTATAATTAACCAGTATAAAACCAGTCGCTACATTTGACTCCATCAGAGTCAAACTGGGAACATTTCAGAGCTGATGTTGCATTCCTGCTGGAACAATCCCACTGTTTTCCAGACTCCAAAGTGGACGCCTAAATTGGACAACAAACCACCCCCACCCCCCTCTCCCCAAATGCCCCCCCCCCCCTTGCTCTCCAACCAACCAACCAAACCACTCCTCGCACACACGCATCCCCTGGTCTCCTGCCCTTATTTGGGTAGAGACATTCTGAGCTCTTGGTGGAGTGGTGGAGGCGGCGGTGGGGGGGCTGAGGAAGGAGGGAGGGCGTTGAGTTGACACAAGGGAGGCAGGAGGAGAAACAGTGAGCACTCGCAGCCCTTTCTTAATAAGGACATGTCTGGAATTCAGGCCCCTCTCGCGGTGAAGAGCCTCTCTTTTCTCTTTTTTTTTTTTTTTTGCGGCACCTCTCTTGAGCGCGCTCGTGCGAGCTCTCGGGGCTCCGCCGAGGTCGCCAGATCTGTTGTTACACCGAGTGCTGTTTGCTGCTCTTCACAGTTCGCAGTGCAAAAGGAGGACTGTGGTGTTTTCTCTGCTATAATTGGAGATAAACAATGGAGCAGCCACTTCTCCCTCCCTCTCTCTGCCACCGGCATCTGATGGCTGAAGCCACCACCTCGCAGCAGCACCTGTGCTTTTCATTAATACGCATATTTGAAGCTAAAACTTCATCTCGCTACATACTGTATAACAAGCATCTGCTGCACTTAAAGCTATTTTAGTCTTCATTTTTGCCACAACTGGCAGCAAGAGAGCAAATTTATTGAAAGTTAGGGTTAGGGTTAGGAAATGTAAAGGACAAACAGGCCACGCTCATTTTTGCGGGAATAATAATGAGGATTGGTCATGTGTGGTTTGAGTCTTCTTGAGCGACCCAGTCATGTGATCTGTGAGGACTGACACGGATCATTTGAGCTGTTGATGAGAGCTCAGTTTCAGTGTTGAGTTTTAACACTGTGACCCTGTTGCAAAGGGTCCACCATAACCAGTGTCCTCTCAGTTAAAATTAGCAGCTTGACTTGTGGATATTTGTCAAACTCTCGTTTAGGTTCAGCGACGTCCATAAATTTCATGCGGTGTGTGTGGCAGAATGTCTCTGAAGGACCGGCGTTGCAACGCTCCATTTGCCTTTGATCTTCTGTAATTCCTTTTAAACGATGACGGGAAGGGAATGAAGGCATCACTAATCCTCCACCTCTGCTGTTTTACCAGCGTGTTGACGTATCTGCTGCAGTTGTTGTACATTTCTGCCTCTATAATGTATCTCTGACTTTGTCTGTAATCTTAATGATTTCAACTGGACCAGCTTTTTGTATTGATATGAGACTTTTGTTGCATTGAGAGCAAAAGTTGTACATGCACACTGACATTTTTCACCATGTGTGACATAAATGTTTTGGATTCTTTATGTCATTACAAGAATTAAACTGATCACTTTTCTGATCCAGTAACTTTGGTAAAACATCACCTGCTGTCACAACACCAAAAAACTCAAAGTAAACCGATGAAAGCTTCTCTTTGAATGTAAAATCATACTGAATACAATCATGCATTCACATGCTTTAATCATGTCTTTATCCATTTCACTTCATTTTTATCAATATAGCAACTGTGAATCACGAGCATCCTGGGAGGATCATTACCTCATTGACTTCCATTTCAGAAACAATGCAACGCTGAGAAGGCAGCTTGAAAAATACTTAAAAATGTTGCCTGCAGTCATCCATGAGCCGACCACATTGGGACACAGTTCCCAGACCACAAGAATTCTTTGAGGCCAGTGCTGATTAGTGGGGTCTTTTAAACTTTGTTTCATGGAATATCTTGAATTCATTTGGACATTTCAGAGAAATAAAATAAAGGAAATTGTAGTAATAATTAGGGCTTGCATTGTTTATTCATACAAAGGTAATGACTTCAATAAAGAACATGAATGTTTTACATTTTGCAATTTAACGCTGCTTTGTTGCTCTTTGCAATGGGACAAACGACTGCAGTTACATAGATATTCGAGGCAAGAACGGTGTAAAGACTAAATCATTTACTGAAGACTGAATATTGAGGCAGCGGTTACCCCGTTCTTCATTCATTTGAGAAGATCAGCATCATACATTAAAAACAGGCGCTAATTATTGGAAACTGGTTCTGTCTGCTGACCCGTTTTGCCTGCTTTTTATCACAGATCAGTATGTTCCAAGAGCTATAAAACCCGTTCATCCAGCTTGAACACCAGAGGGGTTTTCAGGCATCCACATTGTTGCCCAATTGTCTGATAGTCTTCACATATGAATGTCGCGTAAGACAAACAAAGCCTTGTAATTATGTTTCAGCCACAGTCGGGGAGTCAGTTTTCATTAGATGTTATTTAAAAGGATTTTTTCTGCCTATAATTTTATCATTATTAGATAAGTAACCTACCAAATGTATTAAAGTAGGCTAATTATACTCAGTGGCCATTTATGACTTTGAAATGAAGAAAGTTGCTTTAGCAGCGCAGTGTGGGAGTTTTATGTGTCACGTAATGATGATTGAGAAGCTGAACATGGGCTGTTCTCTGCGTTGCTTTCCCACACAGATCTCCTATAGATCCTTTGATATTGGGGCTCAGGGTCGGGCCCAGGGGGAGCCGCCACCATTGCGTCCAACGAGTGGAGCGCCAACGGTAGCCCAGAAGATGGGCTGGACGGGGACAACGAGGACAAGACCATGGACGGGGACGCCGAGGGCGTTTGGAGCCCGGATATTGAGCAGAGCTTCCAGGAGGCCCTCGCCATCTACCCTCCCTGCGGCAGGAGGAAAATCATCCTGTCAGACGAAGGAAAGATGTATGGTGAGTAGCTGGGAAACAGCCAGAGCGGCAAAAAAGAACAACAATTACATGGAAATGTGTTCCATAATGAATTCACACAAAAAAAAACAACAAGAAAACCATCTTATCCGCAGCGATTTGCGGCCACGAGCAAACAAATATCAGCAAAGCTGCTCGAAAAAACAACAGGCTGAAATACTTTTCTTCCTCTTTCGCTCTCGTGTCACAACTCCAACAGAGAGGCGAATGTTTTCTTTCCACGCAGAGCTCTCTTTAACAGGTCTGTACCTGTTGTGCTGTGACCCAAGGGCAGGTTCTTCCAGTCTCACCAGCAGTCTCAGAGCTGGTTATGGCGGTGCTGAGAGCGGCGCGCCGTCTCTCTCCGTTGATTTACACCTGCCTCTTTTTTCAGAATGTTTTTTTTTTTCCTTTACAGCCCAACTTTTATGCCCACTGTTTTACGGCTTCTTGTTTTCCTCACTAAGCCCAGCGTCGTCTTGTTTTTATATCACTTATTGTCTTCATTCTCCTCAAGTTGCTGTGGGTAACTGGTCGAATCTGGTTTCTGGTGAAGTGCAGCGTTTGATGCCGGAGTGCTTGGTAAAATTAGCAATAATTGGCACAGCTTGAAACTTGGGAACAAAAACATCACATTCGACTTGCTCTGTCGAAAATTAAAACTATTCTTGTGGTTTCGGAATAGTTGTGTTGTTTCCTGCTGCGTGTTCATTAAATCGCAGGTGTTGAGCCCCTTAACGTCCTGAGAAAGTCCAGATGAACATATTGGCAAGTGCTCTGGTAGAATTGCTAACATCCAGGTGTAGGAAATTGAGTGCACTCGTCTTTCATCAGTTAGATCCCGCTTTCCGTTACTGTTCTTAAGATAATGCTGTCTTACTTAGATTTAGCATTTAATGCTGGAGATTTTGCATAACAGCAATAATTGTGCGATAGAGAGGACTTGTTTTGATTCCCTTGGTGTTTTTCTTGGCCCTGCCAACACGGGACTCCGGTTTTTGCGGTGTTATGTTCTTTTCACCATTTAACGACTTTAAGTCCTCTTCTTGTTAGACTTTCCTGCCATTTAATTCATGTTTATCACATCTCAGCTGCAGTAATACCACCCAAGTTTCAGGCAGACTGTTTTTTTTTTGTTTTAGCATTAGTGTTTATCTTTTTTATGAGACTTTTTAGGTGCTTGACGTCAGATTGGAATTTTTTGCTATGACTCACCCAAAATGGAATCTCATCCACTCATTTGTCAGGCAGATTTAGTTTTTCAGGGACAAGCACATACCTGAGATTACTCAGCTGCTCTTGCTGCTTTTACGGTTATTCTCAGCCTGCTTTCAGGAGCAAAAGGGAAAGATGCAGGTAACAGGTATAGCAAAAACGAAACTTAGCAAGATTGTTTTGGTATAGGTGAACAACTTTTATTAATCTTGTTTTTAATTGGATACATATTCCCAGCATGCTTCTTTTCTTTAGTTTAGTTTGATTATTTGCCCATTTGATTACTGTTGTTCGGAAAAAGCAAAGAATTAAAAAAAAAAAATTAGTAAGCAATTAATCAGTCTACTGTGAAAAAAAAGTGTCCTACATGATTTTAATCAAATAAATGAAAAAACGCTTCATTAATCCTCTGAATAAAATTATAAACAAAAGACTGTTGAAAAACAGATTATTATATAATCAGTTTATTGGTTTTTTTTTTTTTTTAGAATTGCCAATGTGATTTTGGAAAAATTGCATAGAATTCTGTCTAAACAAAACTGAATAAAATATATTTTTTAACTGAAAGGTGACAGGAAGAAAGCTAAAAGGCTGTTACTAATGTATTCTGTAAATCACCTAAATGACATAACTATCATACAATCTCTTTTTAGTATTATTCTTATGAGCAGTCTTAAGTATAGTCATCTAAATCCATCTTGACCTAAATAACTCGTCAGCCCTCTATTGAATGGCTGGGTTCTGTCCCGGGCTCCATATGACAACATCATCAAAGAGGGGGACCGTCCACAAACCTTCCCCCGAAGCGACTAACTGTAAGGACCCCTTTTAGAGGCGCTCTGTCTCTTTTTTTTTTTCTCGGGCACTAAACACCTTCTCCATTTACAATAAGTCATCTGAGGCTCTGTGGGCAGAGCCAAGGCATGCCCCAGTAGAAGCCCTCTCACAAGGTGATTACCTCAGACATCTAAAAGCTGCCCTGACGTGAGCTTAGGGGAATGTTAACGATTGCATTGCATGTAATACTGTCTACCTTGCAGTCTCAGACTCCCAGTAGCCTCCAAAAGCAGACAAGTCATCTCTCCTATTGGGAATTCTGCATGTCTGCCAGGAGTTTTTTTTTATTTTTTTTATTTGGTGGCAAACCTTTGCTAAATTTCCATTAGCTGGACTGCTTTTATACACGTGTGATCGGTGTTCCACAAGCCTGTCTAGACTTCCCAGTGTCATTTCCTATCACTCAGATAGTTTAATAATGTCACATTTAAATCATGTTATGAAGCATTGTGGTTGTGTCAGGGTGAGAATAAAAAAGCTTGACTATTTATCCAAGAGTCATTCTCAGCCTGCATATTTATAATCATGGGATGCCTTTTTTAGTTGTGTACGTGGTTGCATGAATGTGTAACTTGTCACTTCAAGTCAAGACATAACCTGCAAATCTGTAAATCCTGTTCACAATGATTTTACTATAATAAAATGTTTAATGGCACTTTTGCTACTGCTAATCTCAGTTTTCATAGTCATCTATTCGTTAAGGTTCTACTGAAAAATACATTGCATGCCAAATGAAAATGCTCTACAACGATATGTATAAAGTCATTGCCTCCTGCATTAATACATGGCAGTTGGCAGTATTGGGAGGGTGTACTCACAGGTGGAATAAAATATTGCACCTTATTTTAAGAAATTTGGCAGGAAACACAACAAATAAAGAAGTGAAACTATTGTGTCTTCAATGCCTTGATCCAAAAGGAAAACTGGGATGTACTTTCCACTTCCAGCAGGCCTGACTAAGGAGTGCTCACACTCAGAGCAATAACTACAAGATGTAGATATGATTCGTTTGTTGTACATATTGTTCAAGTCCAAGGGAATAATCACAAAACATGACAATGACTATTTCAAATAGAAAATACAACAAATCCAGGCATGTACACATTTTAGTTTTTTCTCCTTGACCATCCAAATTTTTAACCATTTTTTCAACAGCACAAGATGACAGCTAGCCTCCAATAGTACATTAACATTATTGAAACAACTGAATATATACTATTCAGAATAAGTTAGAGATATTGTGAGAGACTCGATGGATGTCATACATAGGGGATAAATGTTAAACTACTGAAAATTGTGTTTCTTTCTATTCATCATTAGTAATATATCAGTGGGAACTTTTACTTATTTCATTCAAATTCTGACCAAATAGGCAAAGCACTTTGTAAATAACAATAACACTAACTTATTGTGAATAATGTATAAATTAATATTATCAACTTCTGTGCACTTTGCATTGAACAGTAATAGCACCTTATGAAAATATGTTTTGGATTCATTTAATTAATTAATCATAAGACAGTTTTTATTATGATTGTATTTGTTTTGTTAATTCTCTTATTATGGATGGCCTGCAAAGATAGAGTCATACAGTAGATTATAAACAAAGGGGAGTTGCACTTACATTATCAGTTAAAAACATATTTTCCAGATTAGTTTGCATCTTTTCAGCAAAATTCACCGGTGGTGAGCATTGTTTTGCTGTAACTCCAAAGAGGTTTGTGAGCTTCACATAGCATTAACACTTGAAAGTAATTGAAAGCTGGCTCTATTAATAGGTAACAAAATCAGTAGGGCCAGGATGATTCCTGCCAATTCAATTCATATATGATCTCTTGGGTGCTGATTAGCTTTAAATTGTGATTCTTGCAATTCGATTGCAATTGTGAAATAAAATAAATTGTTAATAAAAACACAACACAGATCATCATTCTGCTTGCTATAATTCCTGACAAGACAAGTAAAAAAAAATGTAAAAACTTAAAAAAAGAACAAACATTGAGGGGAAAGGGGTGGTTGAAAAAGAATTCTAAAAATGCTTCTCTGAGATTTACTTTTTTACAAAACAAAAATTGATTTATTTTTTCTGTCAATAGATTTTTTTTTTTGGCCTACCCCTAAAAATCAACATAACTTAATTAAGTGTAAACCAGCTTTAGGTCCTATCTCACAATCTGCGGCAAAACTCTGGAGTGCAAAAAGGAAACAACATCGTCCAGTAATCCAGCGTTTATGTCCTGGAGCATAACCCTCCTAAAACCACAACATACTGGCTTTAGCTAGTGAACAGATTAATAGCTTACTGGTTGTAGCCCTGTAATTATAGACAGATATCCTAAATCTATCATTTATTTGCTCTTTGTTTGAAACAAAACAAACAAATATATTCCCCGTAATATCAAAACTTTTGTTTCTTTCGTTTCCATTCGTGTGATCTGAATCTGCTTTAATGCTTGACTCAAGTACCCGGTAGACGATGATCAGCAGACTGAAAACAATCAGCAACAGAAAAGCTGAGGCGTTCGGTCTTATGAGAATTAAATAGCTGGAACATTTTAAACCAGTAGTTCAGAGGAAGCATCTGGAAAAAAATGTTGCCTGTCTTGTTCTGCTTTGGGGCTGTGCTGACATGTTGTTCACCTGCGTTTTCTAGCTTCAACAGGTGTGTCAGAGCTGGAGTGCACACCTTTTTCCCCTCAACCCTGCAGCTGTCATTAAAAGCAAAGCACTCTGGGTGTGAAAAAAGGCCAAAGCTTTATGTGCTACAGGGCGCTTATGTCTGTTCTGACCTTCAGTGACCACGTTTGAATTAGCAGGAGTTTTGGTGCGTGTGCAGAGTACGTGTGTGAAAGTAAAAGAGAGAGAAGGGTGAAGCAAGCCTGTTTGATGACTGAGCAGGCCTGCTGCTCCCCTGTCAGCCCCCTCGCTAAGATGTTAGGAATGTTTTCAGTCATGGCTGAGCAGTATCTTAGCAATTTAGGATTACCTCAATGTTATGAAAAGGGAGGAGGGAGGAGAATAAGGATGAAGAAAGTGTTCAGGGAAGAAACGGAGCAGCAGAGATGGAACCGGAGGAGTTATTACGAGTTAGTAGAGATTACCTTTTTGCTCTGTATCTTAGCGAGGAAGTGGAAAATTCCAGCGGTCGTGTTGTAAAAGAAAAAAGATGGGCGTGTCTCGTCAGGGAAGATGTTAAGAAGAGCAGCCTGCAGCTATCAGAGGGAAGGTTGAGCAATCATCCAAGGAGCTGTGAACGGCTGGAAAAGTGTAACAAAGATGGAAAGCGCAAATGTAGGAATGCAGAGGACAATGAGGCCTTGCACGCGGTCGGACAAGCGACTGTCTGTTCTGTATGCACCTGTCATGATTCCCTGCTGTGTGGACCTCTGGCTGTCTGATCCCCCCCCTCCCCAAGCGTGGCAAGTCTGAGCAGATGTCGACTTCCACAGCTGCTGCTTGACAAAGCAGTAGTTCTCTTTATCTCCAGTGTAAGAGTTTAAGGAAGCAATGTGTCTAAAATAAAGTTCTCATCCAATACAACCAGTCCTGCAGGGTCTTTGTTGAAAGAAACACTTGACAAGTTTGTTGTAAAACCTGTGGTTGCGCTTGATGCGGCAGCAAAGATCTAGTAGGCCTATTTTCTTTTTATTATGTCCTCATAGATTTTTGTTTGTTTTGTTTGGGTTTGTGCATAAAAGTGATGAACTGAACTGTGAAAAGGGCAGCCTGGACCACACAGCTCTTACAGGATGGAGCACCGTCTCCACGTCCACACATGCAGACTGGCTGAGCAAACCCCGGTGGCCGCCGTCACGCATGCGCATCCAGGAAGTACAACATGCTACGGTTTGGGCTCTAAAAATATGATAAATGATGTTTTTTCGAGTACATAATGGACGCTACCCACTTATGACACTTAGATTACATTGGAGGAGCAGTATGGAGGAATATTATAAGTTTTTGTAGGCTTTTGTGGACCTTTATGAACGGGCACCGTTCAACATCACTGTAACGGAATCGGTGCAGATTGAAAACCTTCCCACATCTCCGGCTGCATGATAAATATCAAAAAAGGGTCTCATCCACCCCTGGAGTCCTGCCAGCGAAGAGTTTTTAAACCAGATAGGAGAGCCCACCAACTGCCCGCTGATTACTTCGGCTCTACTTCCTCATCAGAATATGTGTTGGTGGGATTGACAAGGTCTTCAGAGTATTCCTTCCAGTGACCCACAGCGTCCCAATTCAAGTTCAGCAGCCCCCCATCCCCACTGTGTTGACAGAGCACTGCTTCCACCTCCTGAGCTGCTGGATAGTGGACCAGAACTTCCTCAATGCTTCCCAAACTCTTCCCGTCTCCCAGTTTATGCGTGCCAATAAATAAAAACAAAATTTTCTTATTTCATGTTTTATTTATATTTCCAAATATTCTAAAACATGGAGGTGAACTCATCCATAACTTGTGTTTCTTTGTAATAATCATGTTTAGTTTCATGAAGGCTAACTGTTGAACAGAAAAGCACTAAAGGGCCTAAATGAAACGAAAAGACGGATATGAAGTATCTTGATTCCAACCAGATGTTTAGCATAAAAAAAGAGGTGATCTGAGATCAGAGCTACAGTACATTACTCATTTTTGATGCACTATTCAAAAACAATTATTGTGCTCAACACTGCTCGAGGTTACCAAAAGCTGTGTGGTACATTTAATTATTTCCAGGATCACTTTCAGTCTAAATGAACAAACAGAATAATAAAAGCTAGGGATGTAACGATTCACTCAAGCCACGACTCGATTTGATTCTCGATTTTAAGTTCCCAATTTCATTTTTTTACGATTTTTTTCCAACAAAATTAAGTTTAGTTATTTCATGGCCAAATGAATTGTCTTTTTCTTTTATTTGCCTTTTCTCCCTCATTTAAAACTGTGACCAAAACGTAACACTGAACAAATAATTATTATAGATACGGAAATGATCACAAATCTTTTTAAGAACAAAAGAAGTTTGATTTGCTATGAACGTCATCTGCATCGATTGCATTGCATGCAAATTGATTTTACCTTTTATCGACATCGATTGGCATTCAAACCAGTTTGAATCGATTTTAAATCGATTTTCGAAGTATTGTTACATCCCTAATAAAACTCCCACTTTCGGATCCATGCAAATCAGGCGCTGTGTTGCCGTGCTTGGAAAAGTTCTCAGTAT
Source organism: Craterocephalus amniculus (assembly GCA_036024015.1). Classification (NCBI taxonomy): domain Eukaryota; kingdom Metazoa; phylum Chordata; class Actinopteri; order Atheriniformes; family Atherinidae; genus Craterocephalus; species Craterocephalus amniculus. The sequence goes on along the minus strand of JAVQJG010074976.1, from coordinate 42,117 downwards.
TCTGGTGTTGGGTGTTTTGCGTAGAGGTGTGAGTGAAATTCAGAGCAGAGCTATGTGTTTATGACAATACAGCATTTTAAAACCACCCCCTCACCCAAAAAAAGAAAAAAAAAAAAGAGATTGATAGTGACAGTTGGGTGGGGGTCAGGCTGGCATTGTTCTCCCCCTGCCAGCCGCTGCCGGGATGGTCGGCAGCAGGTGCTGTTGTCCGTTGACTGCGGGGTCACACTGTGGTGTTGTTTTGGGAAAAGGGCTGCCAGGTGGCAGTTGTTGGCATAGACAGTTATGGCTTTGTGTTTCCTCCAAGAGTCTCTGCCCTTTTCAGCTGCTCCTTTTACCCCTCCATACTCATACCCCCCCCCGCCCACCACCCCAACCTCAACCTATTGGCCCTCACCCCTGCTCTAACCCCTGCTTCTCCCAGAGCTGGAAGTCCATACGGGCGATTGTGTGCTCGCCCGAGCTCCGGCTGTGTTCGCAGGGCCCAATCAGACTGGCTAGCACAGATGTGACAGGCTTACAGGAATGCTAGGAATGCGGAGGCGCTGGAGCGGGTGTGTCCATCCTTGGCCCGGGGCAGAATGGGAGGAGCCAGCTCAGTATCGGCAGACAGCTCAGCTCTGCTGCGCTGGCCGCCCGCCGGACTGACTGGCTGGCAAGTATGGTAAATGCTGCGAGCCGGCCGGAGATGGCCTGCAGTACTTTTATGGTAATTGCACTAACCGAGGCCTTCAGGAGGCCAAGTGCTAAAGAGTGCGTGAAAAAGCTGGACTTGTTCCTCCTGTCATTAAGTATCTGGAAAGCTGTTAAAGCTCTTAGACACTGAGTCTGCTGTGTGTCTATGCTGCATGTATTTAAGAAACCTTGACCAGTTTTGTCAGTGTAATTTTTGTCAGCAAGTTTGGAATCATTATTCATAATGATATAGCGGTTCAACCTCTTCCTTTGGCCCCGTTTTCAGCCACAGAAACCCAGTAAGCGTGACTTGGCAGAGAGGAAAGCTCAGAAAGCCTGATGGACTGACTTTCCTTTCGAGACAACATAATGCAGCTTTTTGTGTTTCCCTCACACCAAAGATGAGCTTTTTTCTTGATTGCTGCAGCAGTTTTCTGAAAAAGGCAGCGCTTGTGAAATCTCAGGCACGGCGAGGAGTGCAAAGAGGGCCAGCAAAGCTCAGAATAGACGCCTGTTCTCCGCACAACCTGTTTGCGCAGAATTTCGAGTGTAGCTGTCATGTCATGAAAAACATGGTTCTGTTTTCTAAGCCAACTTTGTAATTAGGCTGCAGGATGATGTGAGCAGACATTGAAAGGGTGTGAAACGAGCTAATGAGAACTCGGAGTCTGAGCAAGTAAACCTGCCCCTTTTTTTTATATTTGATTCATTTAAAAAATGTGGAATGAGAAACAAAGGTGTTACTGTAACTCCTGCAAAAAATGTGTCTGAGGAGTTTCTTCCAACACGAGAGCGACACTCTCTGTTCCGAAGACGACATTATGTAGCGGTCTTTGGATGTTTAGTATTTGTCTTTCATTGCTTTCCTCTCTTTTTTTTCTTACAGGTCGTAATGAATTGATAGCACGGTACATCAAGCTGAGGACCGGCAAAACCCGCACCAGAAAGCAGGTCAGCATACGCGTTTAAATGTGCATGATCTTTGTCTGATAATAGCTGCTGATTTTTTTTTTAATCAATGTCCTTTGTAAGTTTTGTTGTTGACATGTTAGTTACAAACTTTTTACAACAATGGATTAACTCTGATTTTTGGGTTTTAATGGTTGATTAGAGCCTACTAAAGCAAATTTCTGGCTTGCTGATGTCTGCGGACAGGAAAGAGTTGTCCTACATGAGACTGTCCTCCCAAAAACAGCCCTATGCTTTGTTCATCCATGCAGGCTTGAATGAGCAGAAAATAAGTTTCGGTCCTTAGATATAGGTTTTTATTCTGATTGCTGATGTTCTGGTCAGAACGTCTGTCGCTGAAATGTTTGTTCAACATATGCACAGAAAATATTCCCTCTTGGTTGTAAAATAAATGCATAAATAAATGACTGCATGTAGAGTGGGAAGATGGCATCCATTGACTAATGACCAACTTGATTGTTTACAATTAAATCTGAATGTCAAATGTTTTAGTTTCTTCAGAGGGATTAAAAACTTCCAGCTTTTTAAGTTTTAAACTCACATTTTGGTTTAAATCAAGCTTGTGGTCTGAGTGACAGCGGTGCAATACAAAGAATGTTTTTGTTTTTTTTACCTGTACATGATAACTATCATTATAAGTAAATGATGTCATTGCATCAACACAACCAGGAAGTGTTGTAGTTGAGTGCTGCTGTGTTATAAACTGAATTGTATCTGGATGTTGAACATATACTGTATGTTTTACTTTCTTCCATCTGTAGAGCCGTTGCTTTACAACAGTGGTTCTCAGACTTTATGAGTCACAACCAAAGTATATATTTTGGTTTGTTAGACCTGAAAAAAAATCCAATGTTTCTTTGATGAATATAGGCTTTTTTTTTTTACAACCTCAGGAAATGATTTTGTGACCCCAAGTTTGAGAGCCACTGCTTTGGAGGACACTCATTTTTAATTAGAAGATATTTTTCTTAAAAGGGTTCAACAAAAACTTTCTATTTTAAAATATGTACTTTAAAATCTTTCTCTCTTCATGTATTACTTGAACTCTGGTGTCCGGAAATTGTACTTCAAGTAACACTTATTTAATTCAGCATTAGCATAAAAACATAGGTCAAAATAAGTATAATATTTCTACATCATATTTTTTAAAGCTTTTCAGCTAAGCAATGGAAATAAAGACATCTCAGGACTGACTTTCACAAATAGCATCAGTCGCTACAGTTTTTTATCCAGTCTTTTGCCTTTTTATTAGAACACACTATACACTTATTATATTTTTAGCTAAATTTTGAAACCCATTGTATTTCGAAGTTTCTGAGTTTTACTTTTTTTAAATTTTTGATCAAAAGAGTAAAATAAATAATATACATCAATCACAAAAACAAGTCAGATCAAATAAGTTACCCCTAAGATGTATAAACTTATATTTTACATACCCAGACAGATGCCCACCAATTTCGGTGTCATGTCTATATACAGCTGTGAAACAGATAATAATAACAATCTTTTGAACATATTTTCATGCTTTTGTGCATCATTTGCTGCCCATCATCCTCCCAGCGTCTTCACTACTACCTGTTTTTCTAAGATGAGGTTCATTTACAATTGTCTCATTAAACGTGCAGTTTAGTTAAATTAGTTTGACCAGCAAACCACCATCAGTGTGTGTGTGTGTGTGTGTGAATGCAATAACAGTTTTTTTCTCTCTAAGGTGAGCTTTGAACTAAAAGTTGAATGAGTGCAGCTGCAGAGCATTGAAGGTCTGCTGACTGTCGGGCTGAAAGAGGGGCAATGGGCCAGTTGGGATGTGAAATATCATCAACCTTTCCATTAAATTAACGTTTCTTGTTGCAGTTGAGAGTGTGTGTACACTCGGTTTGTCTGCACTTACAGGGTTGTGTGCATGCACCTGTTATTTTTACGCTCAAAAACTGTTTCACACCCCTTTAGGTGTCTAGTCACATACAGGTGTTAGCGCGGAAGAAAGTCCGTGAATACCAGGCGGGTATAAAGGTAGGTGCCGCCGGCCTCCCGGCAGACTGACTGGGCGTCTCTTTCCTCTTTGGTTACGGCTTCTCCCTTTTCTTCCCTGTCTCCTTTCCTCTTCCCTCCTCTTGGCTATTCTCCTGTGCAGGTTTCTAGCCACTTGCAGGTTCTCGCCCGGAGAAAATCTCGCGAGATCCAGTCAAAGCTAAAGGTATGCGCTTCACCGCAGCCTCTGCGGGGCTCGTACAGGCTTGGCTTTGCACTAACCAGCTAATTTATGAATCTGATCAGTAGTTTTTACTTGGACGTGAAGCCCGTTCTTACTGCATAAGTCGATGCATGCTGGCCATGCAGAATACACTTCTTAACAGTTACGAGATCTCGGAACAATTTAGTGACAGTCCTGCTTCCGTGCATGCAGCGCACCAACACAAAGGGCTTTGTAACTTTCACTGTAGCTCTAAGCTCCTTTTAAAAAATAAATATAATCCCAAAATTAAAAGTCTTATATATGTTTAGTCATGCTTAGGCATTTTTAGATGCAATGCAAACTGCTTGATGGTCATAAAGAGAGGTCATCTAGCTGCATGTTGCTCCAGCTTATCTGTTTCTGTCCTCTGTGCCAGCCATGCTTGTGCAGCATCCTGCACTCTTCTGGCACTTCTTTTCCTAAAACTTTCTTGACTTTGATACCTCTAGTTCCTGTATTGTGTCTGTTTTATAATGTCTTCTGCAAACCCGATATAAATTCATCTTTTACTGTTGTCATTGTGTAACTCTGACTTGTCTTTCTTCAAAAACATCTGAACTCGCCAAGCTTTTTATCGTTATGCCATCTTTACAGATACATGATAAACGCAGACACTGCTAAATACTACGGATAGTGTATTGTGTGGCGATAACTTCCACTCAGATTAACCTCTCAGTGCTGACTAATTCTCAAGAAGAGAGCAGCATCTGTAGCAGTCATGTCCTGGCTTAAAATAAACAAGCATTGTATGCAGTGCGGTGCACCCATCACTGGCTGGCGATTAAACTTAAACGTTCAAGGATGCATCACCATCTTTGCATCAGCTTTGAGCAAGACTCCCTACATCCCACAAAAATCAAATTTATCTTGAATAGAGAGTAAAAGCTTCCCTCAAATTCTCCCGCATGACTGGGTTAACTTTGTACTTTATGATAGAGAAATATAATCATTGTTTGCGAGAGCCACAACGATAGTTTCTCAGTCAAAATTACGTATTTGTCTGTCTCTTTAAAAACCTTATTAGTGCCTATGTGTAATGTTAAAATGCATTCACACATATGTAGAGATCATGAAATGGCCTTGTCATTTTTTATATGTTTAAGTTTTTTGGACACATCTGTGTCTACGCTACAGTATGTTTTATCTGTGTGCTCAGTTTTAGAGGACAGGAATCCTTATTTCTTTTGTTTTTTTGCCTTTCTAAACTATATAATTCCCCCCGAGACACCCTAATTTATCGATCTATCAATCTACTAAACATTTGTGAATCTAAAGTAGCTTGCATGTATCTTAAAAACCCTAAGAGTTATGGAAAAAGTTTCCCCCAAGCCAAGGATAAAGTACTAACTGACAGTTGAAAGCGATACTGACTGTGTGCCGCTGTACATCTGATGCAACACACGGCAGTCCTGTGTGGTAAAAGGCCTCCAATGCTCCAATAGGTTCTTCCCTCTCTAATAAAACACACATCTTATTTCCTTTTGCACTGTGGCAATATTACTTAAAGTGATGTGAACATTTAGCTGTTGAACAGTCAGAAAAAAAAGCTGCCTCATGTTTCCCAGTCCCTGCTGAGCCTCATACAGTTACTACTAAACCAGAACAAACTGTCATTCACGGCGTCTTTGAAAGGTGTCGTTCTTGCGTACCATGCCCACAAAATCAAAGAGAGATTAGGAACTTGGATTTAAAAATTATTTTCAAGTTTATTTATCCCCCAAAAAGTTAAAACTTCTGAACATCATGCAGAACTGCACAGTACTAATGGGTTTCTCTCTTTTTTTGATTCAGGCAATGAATTTGGTAAGTGATATGACTTGTGCAATATGCTTCCCTGCTCCCCTTTGTTTGGCAGCACTAGTGCACTGTCCCTTTGCTATAGCCGTCTGCTGGCATGGCATGGCGTCCCATCCCGTTGCTCTCCCATCCCGAAGCAATGCTTAGGAATCGGCTTTTAACGCAGCACCGCTGCACATCCTGCCTGATGTAGCGTAACGGCCCGGCAGCCTCCGCCGACAGTCATATTCTTGCTTGCTTTGCATAAGGTGGCATTTCTGCGGCATTTTTCCTTTAATTGCAAAGTCAGAGCTTAATGGTAAAAGTATAAACATTCTTTTAAACAAAGAAAAGAGAAAACACCATGAAATATCATTTGAGATGTTTATTCTGTCATGTACCGTTTCACCGTTAATGAGCTGCAAAATTCAGTACTTGCATAGTCAAAGTTGGACTTTCCTGTTTTCTCTGAGATCAAGCGACTTGAATCGCTATATTTCTTTTTTTTTTTTTCCTGCGGTGATCTTTTAACATACTGACCTCAAATTCATTGCAGCCATGGTGCTTCACTTTCTCTATACTTCTCATCTTCTCAAAAGCTGTCCTTTCAAATAAACATCATTGGAACAACACTGTATAACACTGATGATTAAGCTAAGATTATGTAAAGCTCATTCAAATAGTTAAAGATATTAATTTGCTTAATTTATCAAGCATTCTGCTCCGACTTCCACTGTCCTCCGGATTACAATGTTTAAGTTATGCTGCCACCTTGTGGTTAAATCCTTTCATTTCTCTCTTTCAACCTGTAGGATCAGGCATCTAAAGACAAAGCCCTGCAGAATATGGCGGCATTGTCGTCCGCACAGATCGTATCCCCGAGTATGATAAAGAATCATCTTCCTCCATTGTCTCCGTACCAGCCCCCCAGAGTAAGATCTCCCTTCATTTTTTCTTTTTTTTAAGTCATCATAAAAATGGTTTGTTGCTGTTGTAAATTCATCATAAAACTTTTTTTTGTTTATTTTTCTTGATCTCCAGTTCTGGCCTGCTCCAATCCCAGTACAGCCTGGACCCTCTCAGGAGTAAGTGAAGCAGTTTGTGAGGAGATAACTTTTGTAGAAACGTGTAAACGTAAGAATGAATGAGTGCGCTGGCGAGCAGGTCGGGTTTTATGTCAGGTGGGTAATGCAGGTTGTGTTTAATGAATCACGTTTTTCAACACCAGGATGGTTCTAGATCTCAACCCGGGAAGGACTCCTGGGCTCGGCCGCACCAGCCATGCGTAAGTTCCCCCTAGCCTAGCCCCCCAGCTGTGAGCACAAAGCAGCACTAACTCCTCCTTTACAATGTAGTGTGCTGTATGTTTCCTGCACTGATGTAAACCACCACTGGCCAAATGAGCTGCTTCAGATTCCAGCAAGAGAGATATTTACTGAAAGCATAAAATAGGTGCCGTTGTGCATCGTTTAGATAGAAGCATTGAAGCAGGTGGACTTACGCCTTGCTGGTGCAGTAACACATGCTTTAACACTAACAATATCTGCACAAACTAAAGAAATCCCGAGATGCAAACCAAGTAGAACCTGTTGGAAACACACATGATAACCAAAGGCTTTTCCTGAGTGGAGCATTTTTTTTTTTTGTCTTTCAGCATTAAGCCTTTTGTACAGTCCCCATACCAAAGCCTACAAGGCCCAGTGCAACAAACCGTGCCAGGTAAGTGTTAAGTAAAAAATCTGGCTAGGCTTCAGAAAACGAACGGGACTGTTCTCATTAATGTTTGTGCTTTGTGGACGCAGCCTACGAACCCTTGGCGCCCCCTGCTCCACCAAGAGCTACTGCAGTTCCAGTGTGGCAGGATCGGACAATTGCTTCCTCAAAGCTGAGGATGTTGGAGTATTCAGCCTTCATGGAAGTTCAGAGAGATCCAGAGAACGTAAGTTAAAGTTTTAATAGTAGCTGGCAGCAGCACTCACTGGGGAATGTTTTATATTGGACGGGCAAAATCTTTGAGCCTATCTGGATTGTCCTGAATTCCACTTTTTGTGTTTTTGAGGTACTTGGGAAGGAAAATAAACATTACAGAGCTGTGGGAATCTGGCTTTTGCCATTTATTCCTCTATCTTTTTGTCCTTTATCCATGTTATCCATGTTTAATCTATTTTCAATATGGTGTCCATGTGAATACAAAGTCCACCATTTTTATATTTTCTAGAGAATTTGGTGTTTTTCAGGAAATCTTTAAAGGAGCTATACCTGATATTATTTTAATCTTTCTAATAAGGAGGAAGTTGGACTTACCCCTTTTAAGTCTATAAAAATGAATGACTCATTGATTGCACGAGTCCAGGACATTTTAGTCAGCGATAGCGGCTAATTTTTAGCTTTGGCGTGACGCTCTCTTTCTGAAGTTAACCCCATTGGCAGAGAAAAAGAGTCAAGCCAAAGCTAAAAATGTGCTGCTTTTGCTCACAAAAACGGCCTGGACTCGCACATATGCGCAATCAATGAGTCATTCATTTTTATTGACTTCCACCTTTTACCACATAATTTACTGTGTAGAAAGCAGTTTTCTTAGAAAGATTAAAATAATATCAGGTATAGCTCCTTAAAGAGCTAAAGAGGCTTTGTTACCAGCTTTTAGTTCCCCTTACAGTTAGTGCAAATCAAGGTGCATCTGCATTACACTGACTCTCCTAGAAGCAGCAGCTGCATCTATCTGTTCTGTTTTATGGTTCAAATAAATAGATATTCCCATAAATATCTTCGCAGGGTCCTCCGTGTTGAAATTCAGCTCCTAAACTTACATTCATTTCCCTTCAATCTCGGTCCCATATAGTACAGCAAACACTTGTTTGTCCACATCGGGCAAACCAATCCCTCCTACAGCGATCCACTCCTGGAGGCCGTGGACATCCGACAGATCTATGACAAGTTTCCTGAGAAGAAGGGTGGACTCAAGGAGCTTTATGAGAAAGGCCCCCAGAATGCTTTCTTCCTAGTTAAATTCTGGGTGAGTTGCTTTCAAATACTGTTTATTCTGTTATTAACCTGTTAATACTCCTGTTGTTGCACCCAAAACTGGCTTCTTGTCCAATGACACTGCAATATAGTGCAGAACATGATTTAAACATTGCACCCTATGCCTCACACACCATTTATGCTGCATTTCTATGTTTGCTGATGTTCTGTCTCCCTTGGAAATCTGCAGGCTGACCTGAACAGCAGCGGGATGCCGGACGGCCCGGGTTCATTCTACGGCGTCAGCAGCCAGTACAGCAGCGCAGAGAACATGACCATCACGGTTTCAACCAAAGTCTGCTCATTTGGCAAGCAGGTTGTGGAGAAAGTCGAGGTAAGGGTGATAAACTTATCTTTTATACAGCAGATTCTCTCCTGTTCAGCTCAAAGTCATGCGTTTGTTTTTTTGTTCCTGCCTTTTGCTGCAGACAGAGTACGCCCGCCTGGAGGGAGGAAAGTGTGTTTACAGGATCCACCGCTCTCCTATGTGCGAGTACATGATCAACTTTATCCACAAACTCAAACACTTGCCTGAGAAATACATGATGAACAGTGTTCTTGAAAACTTCACAATCTTACAGGTAACGTGCCGTCAGTTCAAAATGTTTGTTTCTCAGTTAAACCACCTTGGGTTTTTTTTCAATTTCTTATTTTATGCATAAAAGCACTGTTTGTTGCTGTACAATGCCATAGCTATCGGTTTAAAAACATATCAATAAGAAAACCGTAAAAAATGGCTTGATATCAGCATAAAAATTATGTTTGTCCTAACAAATGTACCTTTTGCTGTAGCAGGCACTGAAATGTACAAGAAAATGAGAAAACAAGGGTCTGATAATTTTTTCCACAACTTTATGAAGGAGCAGTGTGCAAAAGTTTGGTCTCGCCAACAGACAAAGCTATTCTACATTCTGCCTAGATTTATGTCCTTATTTATACTAAAATGTAAACTAAATACTTAGCTGTTGCAAGGTTATGCTGTGCTGTGTGTTTAGATATTTATTAGCATCTCCACCTTCCTTCAGCAATCATTTCAGTATAACCAGACCACTTGGTGCGACTGGCAGCTGTGTAGACAGATGTCCTCACCTTGTATAAAAGCATCTGTTAGGCGCCTCTAAAAGGCCTGTTACACAGTTGACTCATCCCAAACCTTATAAGTGAGAAGAAATCATCCTCAAAAATGTTCATTAACTTCATTAAAACTACAAAATGGAAAACCTCAAGAGGCAGAAGCTGAAAGTTTGGATGGGCAAACAGAAAATTAGAAATCTGTTGCTGGATCTCAACAACAGCAAATACAAGACGACTGAGAATCTGAACGGGCAAAACAAAATCCCCAAAAAAAGAACAGAAAAATCAGCTGTTGTTACCACAGCGGGTGGAACTAACTTATGATAGAGGGCGCCTAAAGATGGATACCAAAAAGAGCTTTAACTTTATATCTACTGAGAATAATTACAGAAAGTCATTTTGATGTCAAACTGTATGTTCTTCAGTGACAAACAAGACAGACCAACATGTTCATGCTGAACTTAGTGCTGCTGGAAAGTTTTTTTTTTCTTTTCAGACTGAGCCCAACTTGGTGTCTCAAATTGTTTTCATTCAATTTGGCTATTTCAAGAGAAATCATTGTCAGTGGCTTCGAACTATGGGCGTGAAAACCTTTTCTGTTGATCTGATGGCATCATTTCTGCTCTGTTTTCTCAGGTGGTGACGAACCGCGACACCCAGGAGACCCTGCTCTGTATAGCCTTTGTTTTTGAGGTTTCCAATAGTGAACACGGAGCTCAGTATCACGTCTACAGACTTGTTAAAGACTAACAGCTCGTCAGGGAAGTTCTGGAAGAGCCAGAAAAAAACGTGCAACACAATCTCTCTTTGACCACCTCAACCATCCAGGAAAAACTCTAACAATATTCAAACTCCGAACTAACGTGGACACATTTTTATGCTTTAAAGAAAGGAGAAAAAAAAACAAAACGTGTTGACGTGCCATTATGCAAATGAATTTGAAGAACTGTGGACTGCCAGCTATTTTCCATGTGTTTAAACATGATTAAGATGAAGTGGGTGACTTTTGATGATGTTATTGATGAGACTTGAAAGGTTTTTTAGAGGGGATGAGAAGGTTAAGATGCTTGCAGTTACTGAGCGAATATGCTCCGCGCTGTATGAGAAGAGTATATGAAATGAGGAGTGAAAAGAGTAGGATCACAGGAAAAAGAAAGCCAGAGGGAAACTGTACAGATTTATTAGGAAAGACGAGTGCCTTTTCACCAAAGGTTATATCATCACCTGCCACTTTGGATTGCCTTTTTTTCTTTTTTTTTCCTTCTTGTTTTTTTACTACCTCCTGTTTTTAAATGAACAGAAAACAGTCAAACAAGTGTGTTTTGTTACAAAAAAAATAAAAAATCTTGGAAAAAGAGCTTAAATCAACATCTTTGGAGGCAGTAGTTGTCTTTTAAGCACAGAAAGGAATGGGATAACTTTTCATGTAGCCTGTTTTACAAAAAAAAAAAAATCAAATTCAAATTATCCCGAGTTTTACAGTCCAGTTAATTTTATTGCTGTGTTACTAAGATTCTTCTTGTGTTTATGTTTTATTACACAGTTAAAAAATCAGGTCTTACAAGCATCTATCTGTAACTGACTTTTGACACTAGGGATGTCTTGTACCGTAGCTGTCCTGACATGAAGCCAGGGCTTTGCCTTCCTTATGAGACCCACTGTTATTTCTCTCTGAAGACGTGTGCTTGAATGCACTTACAAAGATCAAGGGGGGGGGGGGTTACAGCAACAGCAGTGCTTATTTTCTGCCTTGAGGTATGTAGCTTGATTAAATAAAGAGTTTCTGTACTGTGAGTCAGTGGATACTAAAGGAATATGAGTTACATAGGAGCATTTTTTTGGGGCTGGGGTGGGGGGGACTTTTTTTTCATATGTGATCAAGTAACTCAGCACAGAGACCATGGTGAATGGGGGCGAGAAGTTAATCACTGTTTCTTTTGTTTAAAAAAGAGATTGTATGCTGTGAAGTTGGTTCGTTTACTTCACTCGGCTTCTCCGTGTTCACGTGGAGAAGCTGCATTCACGAATAAAAGTGCAGTTTTATATTTAAGACAATTTTTTACACGCAAAGTGATTCTGAAAATTGGTCTAAATAATTGTCTTGAATGAGAGCCATTGTCTCTGTGGAGTATGACCATTGATTGTTATTTATAGGGTTGGTAGAGAAATAGCGGGGGGAGGGCAGGGGATCTGAAGATGTTTTTCGATAATTTTCCATTGTGATGGAGATGTTAAAAATATTGCAGTACTTGTATAGGAGGCAGAGTTAACTGTCAGCCCACAGGTCCTGCTGGACAATTATCTGCTCTGTGTGGTTCACTGGACAAATTTGCCATAAAAGTGCAAATTTCGGACGCATCGGTGGTTTAATTGCACCTGGCTTTGAATGTCATTTTTCACAAGCTAGACACAATAACACTCCTTCTCTTGCAGGTCTCGGTTTGACTTTTATACGGACATTTTCTGTCAATATCAAGATTAATGTTCTGATTCTGTTGTCTTTTGACATTCAGTGTTTGCCATATGCTTCACTGAAAATAATGTGTGTGATAGTACTGGTATTGATTATTAATAATGAGATATCTAATGTATCATAGTCTGAATGGTGTGGGCAGTTTTTTTCTGTCTTTTTTTTTCTGGGGAGGGGGGTTTAAGGTGGTTTACTATTGTCTTTGTTACCATTGTGCATTGCAATTTTATACTTAAAAGTAGAGGTTGGACTATGTAATCAACAATTGTATCTCACAAGACGCATGGTGCCTTTGGGGCCATTTTCCCCAGAAAACTCATTAAACATTGTTTGTTAAGTTGTTGTATCCACACACATTTTTTTTTTATTCCAACGACAGAAAGACATAAGGTTTTATTTTCCTTAAAGCTGTAATAAGTTTTTCACAGAAAAATTTTATACCTTATACATTAACCGACATCCCTGCAGGAAGGACGCTTCCACAGTCTAAATGACTCCATCAAAGAAAGTTGCTTTAGGATGCCTCACCTGAAATAAATGTTTATAGTATCAGGCTATTATGATAATGAAGAACTCGAAATAATAAAGAATATAGGCCTACATTTATGCATTTTTATGGAAAACAAAAAATACATAAGTGAAAATACATCTGCAAAAGCTATTTATTAGTTTACTCCTGACTACAGCTAAGGAAAGCCCACACAAACGTTAGCCCATGACGTTTTGGGTTGTGCGCATGCGTAAAAGGCGCATGTGGCACGTCTCCATGGGTAATGGGAAATGTTAGAACACCGGAGGGAGGCCATTTCAATTATTTTTATGCCAGCTGACTTCGCGTCACTGTGCAAAACCCGGTGCTATGGAAACGTAGGGAAGCCGCTGTATCAGTGTCGTTCACCAGAGATGCTGAACAAACAGTTGTGTTTTGTCGACGATTATCAACGAGGGTTAGAGCGACAGTGAGCTAGCAGGCTAACAGGAAGTGTTTTGGGTGCAAAGCTGAATTACCTCACAAACGAAAAATTTCCACACCGTCACTACGTCAGCTCATCAACTCCAGCCGACATCCAGGAGCTCAAGCGGTAAGGTATGAATTTACCGGTAACCAGGTCAATGGAAACCCGAGCCAGGCTTCACAGCCATAGGCCAGCTAGAAGGTTTTTCACTTGTTTGCGCTCATCTTTAAGTTAGCTGCCATCGATTAACACATGTTATTAGAGGTTTACCACTTATTTGACCGAGAGTTTTAACGGTTTCATCCAAATTTTCATTGCGAGATGGGGAGGCTGATAAATGCAGCAGACGTGTTTGTCAAAACTTCAGCCTGTTGGTGTAACAAATGTTGAGGCAAATGTAACTCTAGATGCTTCCTCATCGGTCCTTACTGCAGGTGTTAACGACAAATTCTGTAACCATCCAGATACTGCGCCCGGATGGAGATTAATAGATATTTCCGTCGTAACCATTCCCTTGTGGGAATATATGGTTTTATATATATATATATATATATATATATTACTGTATATGTAGAGTACAACATATAGTATGAAACAGGCATACCATGTAATGGTATGACTTTATATTGGCAGTCTGAGTTTATTGCTGTGACATTATCGCACCCTCTTTTAAAAGGGGCCAGGTTAAGAACAAATGGCTGTTATCATGGGACGATATGTAGTTATTGTCTTTTACAGCTTAGTGACTGATGCATCATCACTTTAACCACATGTTCCATATGGTGCACATGTTGCATACATTCACACGTTCACTAATTCTATAAAAAGCACATTTTATTTTGTTACTGTTTTCATTCTATTTGCACACAATACGTGTTTTCACTGAATAGCTGTGTCACCCTTTTCTCTCACACAGAGCAAAGCCGCATCAGCAGTTTGTTTGGGGCCAACAATGTGTTGCACACCCAGCCCAGGAGAGAGGATTGAATTAAGATAAATAAATAAATCTGCTAAAGTCGCATGCTCCAGTGAGGCCATCTGGGTCAGCCATAAAAGATTTTTAAAATCACATAAATTTGCTATCAACTTTACACATGACAAATGATAAACAATACTTTTATAATTACTATATTTAGAGTTGCCAGCTAAATTATTTAGCCCCTATTAAATTGGGATTTATTGGAGTTGAATACCCTTTTCCAGTTCATTGATTTCCTGTGTTTTGTTCAGTATTTCAGGTCAGCTGTTAAAAATGTACAAACATCATAAGATTAGTTTTAGTGATCAGTTCTAACAACCAGATCAAAAAGTCAGGCTAAGCTTGCACTTTTAGTGCTTACCATGCACTTTCCAGTGTTTTTCTGCTGTCTTTCCTCCCGAAGCAGCAGAACCTAACCCTACACCCAGCCTCCTGCCCCCACTGCCTCCATGTTTCTAATCATACTTTCCAGTCTAACATTTTATGAAACTGCTGTGTTCATTTTCTCATCGGTCAGGAGTTCCTCAAGCTGCCACATTTGGTTTCATAAATGAAATGCTCTAATTTTACTTCTGCTTATGTTGTACAAACTGTAGAATATGTTCTGTTTTGCACTTGATCATGCCTCATAATGATAGCATAAATGTATAGCAGACATCAACGTTTAACAGTGATTTTCATGTGACACATCAGGATCAGTCCCAGTCTCCTACCTCACCTCACCTGGCCTAAAATCTTTGATCTGAAACCCCATAATCTGTTGTTCTGATCCACGGACCTGCCATCATGGCTACCTCAGACGGTGTCAGTGTGAGGGTCTTCTCTCTGAACTGCTGGTCAGTGGCTTTCGTTTGTCAAGATTTTCAATGTATTGCTTTTCATCTCAGTACATATACTTGTATGCAAAACAAAAATTCTCACTTTGTCTATATTCTGGTATGTTTCGCAGGGGGATCCGCTTTCTAAGTAAACACTGTCCGCAGCGCTATCGCATGATTGGAGAAATGTTGTGCAAAGAAGAACATGATATCGTTTTGCTTCAAGAGGTTGGTAGAAGTTGCATAAGATTGTGAAGTTTCATAATGGCTATCAAGTTGATTTTATCAGCTCTTGCATTTGGTCATTTTTGCTCATGTTTTGCAGATAACAGCAGTGAAATGTCACAAAACAACACGTACTATGAAAGAACTGTTGTAATCATGCAATTGTGTTTCATGTTTTGCTTCTTTTGGTTCATAAATATTTTGTTCAGGTGTGGAGTGAGAAGGACTATCTGTACTTGAAAAAGAAGCTAGGCTGTTGTCATCCTTACTCTCACTACTTCAAAAGGTAAGCTATCTGTTCACACACATCAAGCTTTGCCAGAAGAGTTTCCATTTCTGAACACTGAATGGCTTTCATTCATCAAGTGATCATAAGTAAATGTCATATCATCAGAAAACAGACACTTTATTCATGTCAGAAAAAGTTTTTGTATGAAATTGATCTGTTTGCGAAATGTGTCTGAAACCAAAAAGATTCATTGGGTGTTATCTTTATTGCTTATTTCCTTCTCTGTTTAGTCACATGTCTTACTTCTCTCATCTTCTCAAAAATGTCAAATGAAAAAGATGAATATTGTCATCTCCTGCAGAAGTTGACTGCAAAACTTGGTTGCACTTTTGACATAATGTAGATTATATCTTGATACCAAGGTTTCTTGATAGTGTGTCAAAGTAACCATGTGCCTGTTTCTCTCTTTCTTTGGGTCTTTTTTTGCAGCGGAGTCATCGGCAGTGGACTGGCCATTTTTACTAAACACAGAATCCATGACACATTTCTTTACCGCTACTCACTGAATGGTTATCCTTACATGGTAAGTCTTCAATCTCAGAGGGCAACAAGACAGTAAAGCTGATGAAAATTCTCTTGCAATTGAGTAATTTGTCCATCAATGGTTTTTAAAAATGTAATAAAAACAGATGAGAATTAGAGCTCACTGCTCCTGTTTTTCCTCATATGTAGGCTCACCATGGGGACTGGTTTGGGGGCAAAGCTGTTGGCATGGCTGTTTTAAACATCAGCAACCTGACTGCAAACGTTTATCTTACTCATGTAAGAGCTCATAAAATAAATTCACAGGCCTGTCCGCATGTTATATTATCATTTATCATTTCATTTAGATTTTTTGTGATTTTTATTCCTGTTTTTTCATAATAGCTGCATGCAGAATATTCCAGGGAGAAGGACTTGTATCTACCTCACAGAGTGGTCCAGGCCTGGGAGCTGCAGCAGTTCGTCCGGTACTGCCTTTGTTTGTATATTGAGGACACACGTCTATAAACTCTGTTTGCACTGCAGCGTTTTTGCATGTTTATAATCTGATGACACACCTATTGGCTCTCAAAATTGTAGAAAGTTTGCAACGTGGCATTGAACTGTTTGAATTCGACCACACATAAGTGCATCAAAATTGCAACAAATTTTTTCTTTGTTTTTTCTGTTAGTCACACTTCTGCTGGAGCAGATGTGGTTATTCTTGGTGGTGATCTAAACATGCACCCTGAGGACCTCGGCAACAGGCTGCTTCTGTCTTACACTGGACTGCGGGACTCCTATTTAGAAACTGCTCAATTTGATGTATGTAGCGACAAGAAAATCCCACAAGTATTAAAAAAAAAAAAACATGCATTTAGAAATCTTGTAATTTTGGCCTGTTTTACACTCATTATGTAAATTCTGTTGGCTTTATGAAATGTATTGCTATTCATGGGAATAACTCATATGTTCTGTGACAGGGATGTGAGGACGGGATGACTCTTATCGCAGACAACCCTTTCATCAGTAAAAAGGAGCTTGTCCCTTTTGAGAAGGGAATTCGCATTGACTACATCCTGTTTAAGGTCAGAACACTTTGATGCACCTGTTTGTTTTTCTTCTCAGTCTTCAAATAGTTACAGAAGCTTTTGAAATAATTTTTCTTCAACTCATGAAGCACCTTTCTCTTTTCGACATCCCAGGGTTCTTCCAAAACCAACATTCACTGCGATTTCATGAGCACCACCAAAGGCTCCGTTCCTGACCATCCATTTCCGTACTCTGATCACGAGGCCCTCACCGCTCATCTAAGGCTGAAGTCCCACATTCCAGCCAAGGCTGGAAGTGATCAGTCCAAGACTCGGGACTCTTCTGCAGGTAATTTTTATCATAAATGGCATTATGACTTGAGAAAAGACAATCTCTGATGATGCTTTCATGAACGAGGAGCAAATGGTTAAAGATTTTGATTTGCTCTTTGTCCCTTCTGTGTCTTCCACGGCTGCAGGAAAACTGGCGAAATTGGTGGATATTTTGACAGAGGCGCGTACAGAAGTGAAGGTGGGCTTGCACTGTGCCGAGAGGATGCGCTACACAGCGGCACGTACCGGAGTGATGGGCCTGGCTCTGCTGTTCCTGGAGCTGGCCATAGCGGCGGTGCCTTGGTTGGCTCTGGGGGCCGAGCAGCCTTTCCCGCGCATCTCCTTCTACCTGCTGGCCACACTGTGTTTTGCCATCCTGCTGACCACCTTTCTGCTGTACGTTTTTTATACGATGGAGCTGAAGTCTCTGCAGGGGGCTGAAGACCAGATGAGACTGGCTGTCAGCAGTCTGCAAGAGAACCTCAGGGGTTTCCCGGTGGCTCAGCCTCACCATGTCCCCCAGAGGGCTCCAGACGGCCATGAGCCCAGTGCCTTGGATCCAGAGGAATAAGTTCTAAATATGTTCACTGAAGGAAGTCTGTAAAGACAGCTTTAAGAGGCAATTTTTAAAGGAACCCCCTCTGAATGTATGCTTTTGAGATTTAGATTTATTCAGCAAAATGAGCTATAATTAATGGACATTTCTGAAAGTAGTGCAGGGCACATGCTTTGACATTTTTATACTTTTTATAGTCATATGAAGGCTTTTATTACCCCCAAATGTCCCTCTATGCACCTACAGCGCACTAATGGATTACGATGAGAGGTTATAAATGTGACAGTTTTTGTTCTTAAGCATCAGGGTCATTTGCATTCCACCCACCAGTGGTCTCACTGGGACCAGTTCTGTTTTGCATTTTACACTTGTCTTTCTTGACTTGAAGAATCCACAACCCCAGTCACTGTGGGTCCGTTTGTGTTTGTGTTGCCGAGTTTTTCCTGAAATGCAGGAAGCTTTCCCGTGGTCTCCTCAGACACTCCAGAGATTTATCTGTTTACATTTCAGTTTCCCTGAAGCTTCACTGTAAGTCGAAGATCCTTATAAACCTGTTAAAAAAAGAAAAAGTTTCATGTAATATCAGAGAAGCTGTAAACTCACGTGTCTCAGTTTGCATACTTGTCATTTTTCACTGGAATCCACGTTTAAGACAATCTGCACTCCTTCTTACCATTAAATACAATGTCAATGTTTGCTCCTGAATTTTACTTAATTTCATCACAATAGTTTTTGTATTGCTGCTGGAGCATTAATGAAAATGAATAATATATCATTAGTGTAAATAAGTCGTAATCACATTATTGTATGAGCAGAATATTTCTAGATCCTGTCATTTTCATGTTGCTGTAAAACCATGTCAAGCAACTTGGGGTTTGCAATTTAATTAGTGATTATTTTTAATATTAGGAGATTAATTCCAACTGAAAACTGTGATTGGAATAGATAATGATAATTAAAATAATAAAGGCTGTACACGCTTCAGGACTACTGTGGTTTTGTTTAAAGCTGAGAAGTTTAGAGAGATAAAAATCTCAAATATTCACATATTCGCCACTAGAGAGCAGTCTTTGTTCATCTGACAGGTAAACCACCTTCAAGCTCTGGAAATGAAACAACGCACTCATAAAAACATCAATTACAAGAAAAACATGGCAAAGTCTATTTTTGCCAGATCAGACACGCCAGCTCTAACATGAACGCCCTTAGGTGTGGCACATTCAGATTGCGTTTAGCTATTCTTCAGTGTACACATGAATGATAAATTAACTTTACTGCTGGTGAACCTTTCAGACAATAGATTCAGTAATGCTTGACCAAACACCCTAGTGGAGTTACACACCACTTTCTGCTTAGACCTCATGACAAAAAGGTGATAAATGTGCAGCTTAGCAGGAAGTCTAGCTCTTCCTTTTCCAAGTTTGAAATAATCTTGGAAAATATATTTCACTTTTTTTGGTGAAGGAGCCAGAGCAGGGTTTCAATTGTCTTTAGAAATGAAGAAATATTCTGACTACTAGTCCTGAAAAGAAAACATGAAGGGCCTGTAAATAGTTGTGTGTGAGGGTTTTGTGTCAGTATTAAGTTATTTTATCATAGGTAGATGTAGATTTCCTCCTTTTGTTCATTATGCTGCCGTTTTTATTTTTCAAGCATTTCCAGCAAAAGTCCCTTCCTGAAGGCATTTATGTAAAATAAGACAATATTTATGGCAACTCATTTTCAGCAAGGCAAATATTTCCTTTTTTAGAATAATAGTACAGCAGTGATCTAATATTAATGGGTGATATTGTCTGATTACTTCATATCATAATTGGCGTAACATAAAGGAGATCAAGATGCAAACACAGAAACGTTGCCGGTACATGCTCTGCCCTGCAGAACCCCTGTGATATTACACTTACAGCACTGTACAAGACTAAACAGATATATGGCTTTCCAATTTACATTGTACTGTTGTATTTCAGTTTAATGAGGCTTTATTGAACTGCCTTCATCATTGTATAACTTGTACAATGAAAATATAAGTGTTACACTTTGTAAGGTGCTATATAAACCAAATGTATTACAAGTATTCAAGTATTTTTGCAAGTAGGCAAACACACACATACATTGTTATGTTGAATTAATAATAAAATGCTGATAAATCAATTCAAACTAGACACATGAATTCATTTAGACTAGTAGCCTATCTCTTCCCTTTCTGAGGGAAATCTGTTTTATCTGTGCAACACTGATTTCCCATCACCGCTAGTGCAGGTCTTAAGATTAGATAAGTGATAGCATATTACCCTGTTATTCAACCAAATCCAAAATACTGGATGAAGAAATCTTAGAAAAGTTATAAGACTATTTTCAGACAATGTGGAATCCGTCATTCTGCAATGAGAAAGTACAAGTAAAACACATTCTAGACACCTGCTCATCTACAAGTGGATGTCAGAGCAAATTCACCCTTGGAGCAGACTACGATGCTCAGAGAAAGTGCAATAAACCAGAGAGCTCAATCTGAGTCTGCAGACATCAATTAACATATTAAAAGTTAAAAGACATGCTGGAACTATTTAAAAAGGACTGAACAAGTTGGGCTTGTTTGGTGGGATTGCCGGCAGGAATCCTCTCCCCTGGCAACAGTTTGGGTTTTGAACGTTAGGCCTACTCCTACACAAACCACTACAGACCTCTGCAACAACATCCTTTGGTCAAACAAACCGAAAATGGGCATGATGAACACAGTATCATCTGCACAGTCATGAGAACTGGAAGGAACTTTATAATGGGTGAAGATTTGGGGGACATTATTTGAGCTGACTATTGAACTTCTAATCCAAAATATTATCTGATATCTAACTGATAAATGTTGGCTGAAGATGGCTCAAAGACCAATAAATCCCAGACAAAGAAAAGAGCAAAAACAGTGAGGAGGCCATTCCACTTCTAAACCAGGGATTAGTCCTTGTGGAAGAGCAGGTGTTTGCGTCAGGTGTGTTGGAGCTGAGACACCATGAAACCCATCAGGACACCAGCAATCGATGTCCAGGACTGAAAATCCCTGACGTAAAAAAAGAATAAAAGAACAAACAAAATTGAATGAAAGAAAGACCAAATTTCTTCATTAACAAATTTGAATAAAAGCTGAGTGTATCCTACCCAGTTTCCGTTTATTTGGCTGTTTTATTTACACGCGTAATGACACTAAAAAGTGTGTTTCTCAACCAATATGGCGCAATCCTTCCTTTGAACTCCTTGTAGTAATCGTGCGGTTGTCTGTCAGCGTCCCGACAGTCTGGGAGAAAAAGTAAGAGTTAATGGCAGCTCTATTGAGGCGGAATGGGCGCGGTCTAGTGGGGCAGGGCAGGGCAAGGTGAGCTTTGTATTCTCACAGCCCAGACTCTCTCCTCAGCTTCCATCTTTGGAGAATGTTGCGCACTGCGGACACGCACAAAATGAAGAGTCTAGATGCGTTCAAATCGGCCATTTCCATCGGGAATGTGGACGACACGTCGCTGGCTCTGCCCTCCGGTAAACACTACCGATCGGGACAAGAGCGCGTCCTGGAGCAAGTGCAAACTGTCAGGAGGACTAAGTCGAGGCAGTGCAGCAGCAGGAGCGGATCCACCTCCTTGTCGCCAACCAGTAAGAGCCGCAGACTACGTAGGGCCGCGGACTGTGTTAAAGCAGGGCACGATCACAATGGGACTATAGTTCAGGATTAAAGTTGCCTTTTCACCAGAGTTCTGTTCGGTGAATTCCTGATAGCGTAAGAAAGCTTTAAAAGGTGGATAATGGTATTTATTCATTCGCATTGTAATTTACATTTCTCCTGCTGAGAAACAAACATTTGGTCAATGATTTACCGGGGGCGTCCTCGTCAGATCATGTAATGATTGCAGAGAAAGAAGAAATCACTTGTTAGAAAAATATTATGTTAAATTATTATTTTAAATCTAAATTACAATAACGGATCATTCTTAAAAACAAACAAACAATCAAAAAAAAAAACAAGATTTAATCCTGATTTTAATATCCACGTGGTTGTCAACATGTCTTTAACTTTTGTTGTGGTATATTTTGTGTTATAGCAACCTGTTGCTGTTCTTGCAAATACTGAGAACCATATCCGTCATAATTTACATTTATATTGGGGAATAAAAGTAACAGGAAACAGTTTTCAGATTGTAAAACATTTGAACATGATCAACTAAGGCTTACAAAAAATGTTAAGTAGGCCTAGTGATGAGGTCTGAAGATCCTGACTCACTGTTGAAAACTGTGCAGCCCACATTAATTATTAAAAAGATCCAACAGCTGCCATTTTCAGATGTCAAGTTTCTTTACAATCAAAGCTAAAGCTTATGTACAATCATAGCAGATCTTTGTTCTCTGCTTCCACCCTGCGGTGTTGATAACTTTTAAGATTAGACCTCTTAATTAGACTCTAATAACTTAAAACACCAAATGCTACATGGATCATGCTGCGTGGTTACATAACAAGTTCCCTGGTTTTCTGTCTGCAAAGGCAATAAATCACCTCTAAATGAGGTGTGTTCTTTACATTTACAACAGCAGTTAATCCCTGACATTTCTCCCCAGGCCCTTCGCACGACTCCGTGTTCACCGATGGTGTAAAATCTAATGGAAGTGTCTTCTTCAGTAATGGCTTCTCTAAAAATGTGAGTTATTTACATATATACTTTCTTTGCAATCACACATCACAACTATAATGTCATTTTTATCATCATCATAGTGGTCTTCAGGGTTTAATGAAAACACGTAGACTAATGCTTCTGTTTGACTAATATTGGTTTTCGAATGAGCCTCTGGTTTCTTTGTGTTTGCACCAGAGCACAAGTAAATCATCTTCTTTTTCATAATTTCATTGTTCACTATGATGCTTCCTGATATTCTTCATTTTTCACTACTTTAATCGAAAATTCCTTTTTATCTATAACGGGAAACCTCCAGATCCTAAATATGGCACAACCACTTGTACAGTACGCATCAGACTACAAAGCCATAATACTACAACCGAGTATTCTCTAGATAGGATAAGGTCCTGGTGGTGGAATGCAGCACCTTCCCTTTTTTTTAAAAACAAAACTTAACAAAAATGTTTCTTTCTGTAACTTATGAGGTTTTTTTTGGCCTGTGCTACTCAGCCAACTTTTTGTTCAGAGTTTCCCTGATTGCCAAACATAACGATAAAAGAGGATTTAGGGAGAACTCTTTGTAACTATTCCAGCTTTTCCAGCCTGATAAGTAGTAGGTTTTCAAAAATACCATCTGTTAATGATGCACTCCCACTGACCCGTGGAGCAAAAACCAGACTTTGCTAGATCTCTTGATCTTCTTCAAATTTTGCCCATTAAAACCTAACTGGTGAGCTACTGAAACATACCTTATTCTTAATTTCACCTTCACATCAACAGTAAAGGTTACAATCTTTTGACACGCACATAAATCAGCCTTTCTCTGTATACGCACGCACACCCAAACACTATATATACTATACTATATATCTAGGGTCAGGCTTCATTTTTCTACCCTTGAAATTTCTGTTAAAAGCGGTTTGTGTTTTATTTAAATTGAATAAATAATTACAGAAAAAAATCTAAATGCTTCACAAACATCCAAGAACCATTTTCTGTTGGTCATGCACTGGTTCCAGATAATTCCTCACATATATGTATTATGATATTTCCTTACAAATATTTACAATTAAAAAGTATCAACAGTAACAGTTTTTTATTTGTTTAATGGATTAATAATATATTTACTCTGACCAGCTATGTGTTGGATCTAGATCTAAATTATCTTTTTGTCAGAGCAATTTAAAAATCTGAAAATGCATACAATTGAAGTAATTTGACTTATATAATCATTTTTTTAAAGGTTTTGTCAATGTTTCTCACTAATCAGATGGCCCTTGTTGAAAACTTTCAGAATTATTTTCTTTTATTTTTTCTAACAATAAATAGTGTTTTGTGGCTGCTTGATTTGTCTCTGTTGTGGAAATATTACACAATAAACAGATTATGTGCTTGTCACGATTACTTTGCTCATTGTCTGTGGTCAGTTTTGCGTGAAAATTTAACCCGAGGCTCAGTCTGCATTGGGATTAATTTATATTTAATCAGATCTTGATCCAAATTATTTTGGCCTGAGCTACATCATGTACAGTAGTCTGCTGTTCCTCCGCTTCAGAATTCGTTTTTTTGCTTCCCTCCCATTTTTATCACAGACCCTGTTGACAGATCCCCTCACATAGAAAATCTGTTTACCAGCTTTTCCCATAGAAGCTGCTAAGCATTGACACCATAAAGTTTTACAAAATTCACTTTGTTTCATTGCTTCACGGGCCCTTATGAAACTGCATCGCCCCTCATTACAAATGTGTTGACTTCAGGCTGTGCAGCTCGGCCTGGAGAAAAGCAGAAGTCGACAAATCATTGACGGCTCCAAAGGATCCTCTGGGAAGAGAATGACAGCAACTTCTGCATATCACTATGAGAGGGGCTACGTCCCATTCAACTCTGTGGCAAAGGGTCGGATCAACACCAGCCACAGTGAGCCTGATCTGGCCGTGCGCCGCTCCATGCTACAACAGTCCGTCCCGCGGCAGAGGATCGTCTCCAATAAGGGCACCTACATGACCCAAAGGAGCACCAGCCAGTTTCTAACAAGCACCGGCTCGCAGCCGCAGCCTCTGTACGCTGCAAACGGCCACGTCAAAACCAAAAACCAGTTCACATGCAGTCAGACTGGCATGAGGAAAACCCAGTCAAAGCCCTCTGTGACTGAGTCCAAGACCAAGAGCATCGGAAGTTCTGGGTGAGGAAGAAAATAATTGGCCTCTGTTGATGTCAATTTCTCATTTGAATGTCACTTTTGTTCAAACATGAGGGTTTGTTTAAGATCAACTTTAAAGCAGTTATTTCCTCGCAGGATGAACGGACACAGTGGAGTCGCTGATATAACTCTGAAGGAGGCGGTGGAGTTTCTTTCCAGCGGGGATGAGAAGTATCAGCACTGCGGCGCCTCCCACATTCAGCACAACGCCTTCCTTGAAGACAAAGCAAAAGAGGAGGTGGCTTTTCCTTTTCTCATTATGTCACTGTCTAATCTTATTACCGTGCCGGCTGCTTAAGAGCGTCTTTACTTGTGGCAGAATGGACTATTTGAGACATGATTAAGGTGAAGAAATGTATTTACCATATCTCCCTGCCACAAATAAGTCAAAACTCCACTGTTTTTGTTTTTTACTATTCCTTTTTGTTTCAGCACATGGGCAGATTTTGAACTTCATTCTTAAATTAAATCTCCCTGATCACCAGTCAAGCAGACCTCAATCCTTCCAAATTTTATTAAAATTCCTGCTAAAGCTCCACTTCAGCCGTATGATGGAGCGCAACGCAGGCTCCCATGCATATACTATTGTAGAGGTTTTACCTGATGGTGTTTACATTCAGCAAATAAGTCAAATCTTTTACAATTAGAAAGATTTGGATTTTATTGTTAGTAACCCCCTAATGTTAATGTGAATGTGCTTTATGTTTAATGAGAAAATGCATTAGTTCTAAAGGGAGGGGGTCATGAATGACTGAACTGGCTGCAGATTAACATTAATTCTACATGAATGAAAAAGTAAACGTGAGCCTTCCTGTGATTCCCTCCTGCT
Organism: Craterocephalus amniculus; assembly: GCA_036024015.1. Lineage (NCBI taxonomy): Eukaryota > Metazoa > Chordata > Actinopteri > Atheriniformes > Atherinidae > Craterocephalus > Craterocephalus amniculus. The sequence continues at coordinate 16,566 of JAVQJG010074976.1, read as the reverse complement.
TTGCTTGGTTATTTAAAGCCAGCTCAGTTTCGACCGTCTCATGAAAAGATTACCTGATATGATCTTGATGGAAAATCTTGATCATACACAATATTAAAAAACAGTTGCATTTTTTACATTTATTTTTAACTATAACATAAATTAAGTCTGAAATATTATGTTCAGTCTGCCAAATCTCAAACTTTGGCATCATTTATTGCTATAAAATAAACTTCATGTTTCAAACTGTTGCTCATAAATTCCTGTTGTTGTTGTTGTATTTTTTTCTAAGTGGGGTAAATTTCTGTACTTTGGTAACACCTTTTTGTCTCTCAGATCTTGAAGCTAAAAGGCATCCCTCCTCTGGTGGGCCTGCTGCGAACCTCCAGCTCACAAGTCAGCCACACAGCGTCGGCCGCCCTCCGTAACTTGTCTTTTAAGAATGACAGAATCAAAGAGGAGATCCATCGCTGTGGCGGCATTGAAGAGGCCGTGTCCCTGCTCAGAGAGTCAGATTCTGTAGAGCTGCACAAACAGCTGACAGGTACATGTTAGCTGCCAAACTCCATTCACACGGATACAAGCAGACATGTCCACGAACCAATCTAACAAGTCGGATCTGTCTGATGGATTGTTGCATGTTGAGTTCTGATGATCATAGTGGTAGTGTCAGTAATGTCAGTCTTTTAGTCATTAAGAGATTAGAGTTGGTAAAGGTTAAAACTGTTGTTGTAACAGCATTTATAATTGTTTTAGAAAATCCTTTTAAAGGCAGTGAATGATTATTTAAGTGACATAATGACGTCTCCATGTCTTTCTCCAGGGCTTCTGTGGAATTTGTCCTCTGCCGAAGAGCTGAGGTCAGACCTGCTGAAGAGCGCTCTGCCTGTCTTAGCTGAGCGTGTGGTCGTGCCTTACACAGCCGGTCCTAACCAGACCAGTACAAACAAAGACTTGGATGTTTTCTATCACACCACGGGATGTCTTAGGTAAGCACAAAACATCCAGCAGCACTTTATATCATTTCAGTTTTTTAAAATCTCCTTGCAGCCAGCATATCGCCCAGATCTGGGTTGACGTTATTCTGGATTTACAGTAAATTGAAAATGTGGCTGTGCCTGTCATATGTGTATTTTGTTAGTATTAAATGATAATTATACCTTGGAAAAGAAATATCCGGAAGTGGGTAGCCGGGTCTGCATTAGTCATCAAGTGAATGTGTGTTAGGGAGGGTGTAAATATCTTCCTATCACATCAGCCCTGACTGACAGAAGCAGTCTCACAGCTCCTGGTTTCACTCTGTTTTTCTAAAGTATGTGAGTGAGGAGAGTGGGGGTTATGTGTAGGTTGAATGTCATAGTGAATTGTCACATCATTCCATTGAATTCAAGTAAAATCAGTGTAAACTGGCACCAGGACTGATTATTTAGGACTAAAAAATGAAATATTAAATATCCCCAGGACTTTTGTACTCATCTTTACGAGTTATTAGCTACAGTTGAATGTTGAATTTTGGGGGGATTTACTGTAAGTTTCTGCTCGTTTTAAAGGTTAAAACTTAAATTGTCCTGCACTCAGTCAGGCAGTCAAAAAATGGCCAAACAATCATTTTGGAAAGGATAGACTTTTTATGTTTTAATGCTCAGACTATCCTTTCCAAAAAGATTTTTTAAATGTGTATAACCACAATCCACTTTCTGAATATTTCAATTGTTGCATATTTGCTCCAGGATATCTGCCACTCACGAAGGGTTAAATCTGTGGTCCAAAGCTCACAGAGCCCTGACACTGTAACTGTGAATGTAAAGCATTGTTGCAGATGATGGTGGTTCGATAACAGCTATCTTATCTACTGCATCAGCAAACATGGAATGAAGTAAAAGTTTTAACTGACATCCAAGAGAATTTTTCTAAGAGCAGCAGTTGTTTGGCTGTTTTATCAACTTGCCGTGATGGAACAAGATAAACACTGTTTTCCATTGCAGAAAAGGTGTCAAAAATATAAGAAATGACATCTGAAAGACTCTGATGAATACATAAACTGGATTTATTGTCTGTGGAATGTTTAGTCCAATATTGGTAACCTTTATTTGTGTTTTCACAGTTATATCAGGTTAAACTTGACTGCATCTGTTTGAAAGTAATTCTCTATTTCCTTTTAATAAAATTAAATATATCTAACATTTACCGCTATCTTGAATTTTTATTTCAACAGAAACCTCAGCAGTGCACAACAATTCAGCCGACAGACGATGAGGAACTGTCGAGGTTTGATCGACTCTTTAGTGACTTACATTAAAAACTGTGTGGATTCAGGAAAATCTGATGATGAGGTAAAAAAAAAAAAAACAGCAACTTGTATCATTTAATGTTTTAGCGATCCAAACCAAAGCATTACAAGCTACACCGCTCATGTTTTTGCTGTGGATTTTATTGACATCTGACGCAACTTTTCAACTTTTTATTTGTTTTCTACTCGCTGACAGTCTGTAGAAAACTGTGCGTGCATCCTGCACAATCTGACGTTCCAGCTGGAGGCAGAGGTGCCGACTCTGTTCAACCAGATCACAGCTTTGAGCCAACCTGTCAACAGGAGCCAGAGTCAGAGCAACAGCAGCCCCGTGGGCTGCTTCAGCTCTCAGAGTAAAGCCGTACAACACGAGGTAAGAGACGGCTTCACCAAACCAGGCCTGATGGATGCTTTTACACGTCACACACACACATTTCTGCTCATTGTTCTGATTGCATCCTGGCATATGAGAGACTAGTAGCCGCAGTGTGTGAAGCTTTAAGCTCATTGAAGTTGGTGAGAATTATAATCTCTTACTTTCTGTTGAATCATTGCCACCGAGGATTAAACAGACACACCCAGTAGTGATGTGAAGACTGAGACATGCACAGAGATAAAGTCTGCAGCATGCTGAATGTGGCACTAAAAGGAGGTATTCTCAAAGATTGGAAAGAGATGCTGAAATGTTTCTATCGTGTAAAGTGCGAAATGCATTTTTATGTAGCTATTATATAGACACGACTACAAAAAATATTTCGATTACAAAAAAAATGAAATTATTTGAACAATTCATCAATGAAAGCATGCATGGAATAAAGTAATAATAATCATCCGCCCCTTTTTTCCATCTAGCATCACTTTGACTTCCCTGTCCCTGAAGATCCACGGCCTAATGGTGCCGGCTGGTTGATCCACTCCAACACACTTCAGAGTTACCTATCTTTGCTTGGCTCAAGCCAACGAGAAGAAACGCTGGAAGCCTGCTGTGGAACTTTGAAGAATCTCACCGCCCATGAAGGCATTGTAAGAAATAACAGCTTTTGTTGTTTTATTATTTAGTTCTGCAAAAGCACAGTTTAAAACAGTTTGCCCAGATGATCTTAGATGATCAAAATACAGAAAGCTCCCTGCTTTGTCCGGGTAGCAAAATCTGTGAAGATCAAATGAAATGAAACGGAAAGCTGTCTGATGAGCTGGCCAATGAAATGTGAAAGGCTCCTTTGTGCAGTTGCACACTGCATGACGCTCCCTGTGTCATCCATCTTTACGTCAATGCAAACGATACTTGCAGGATCATTCCAGACATCAATGTAAAGCTTAGCAGAGAGATTAAATAACTATCTATATGTATGTAGAGTTATTCTGTACTTTTCTGATTTTCTTGGTGAAGTCTCGGTATGAGATCATACAGACAAGTTACTGATCTCACAGCTCAACAAGCGTTGCTTTCTTTCTTGAAATTCTACAAATGATATTTCATTGCTTGTTTGGCTTCAGTTTAAACTCTTTATTCATAGGAAGGGAATTTTAATACATAACAGCCCAATGAAAATCTCAAATTGCATTCTACATTATCGTATTACTGCATTATCAAGCAAGAATGCTCCAAGAAAACCCCAAGCTACCAAACAAAATGAAACCTTGTAATGAGCAAGAAACAAGAGAGAAGGCCTGTTATGACCTTGTGTGTGTGTGTGTGTGTGTGTTTTCTTTTATTCAGGTGTCCAATGTAATGAGTCAGATCATTGTGCAGAAAGTAAATGGCCTGCAGTTTATCAGCCCTCATTTAAGGTCGAAAAGAATCAACTTGCAGAGGAACACAGTGGCTTTGGTGGGAAACTTGGCGAAGAACCCAAACCTGCACAGTGCCATCGGTAAGAACCACTGCAAAGACACAATCATTGCATTTCTAATCTGTTCGCTTTGAACATAAAGTAAGTAAATTAGCCCAGTAATGTGGATTGAAAGTGACGTTTTACTTGACGGTTGCTGTAAAATCCAATATCTTGAATCATCATCTGCTGTTTTTTTTTTTTCGTTTTTTTTTTTTATAGGTGTTTGCTGGTCTTAAACAGTCAGTGTTTTTTCTTTGACTTGTTACTGCAGGTTGTAAAGCCCTGCCAGAGCTGCTGGGCCTCCTCGGCGAAGGCACCAAGGGAAGTAACGAGTCGGATGACACCCTCTCTATGGCCTGCCAGAGTGTCAGCTGCCTGATTTTGAAGGAGCCCGAGTTGAGCAAGCCGTTTCTAAACAAAAAAGTGATAGACTCTCTCTATGGCGTCAGCAAAAACACGTACGGCGCCAAGTGCACAGTACAAACACGCCTGCAGTGTATGTAGACACCGATTTTTTACTTTACTCGTTTCTTATTTTTTCTTTCAGATATTTCCCCAAATCCAGCAAATCTGCTGCCCTTCTTCTTTACAAAATGTGGTCCGATAAAGATTTGCAGAGCTTTCTGAAAAAGGTGAGTCAAGGATTAACTATGCCCACACCCTTCGGGGTTTGGGTGTGTCCTCTCTGTCTCGTCTGTATCTAACCTTAGACACAAAAGTCCCCACCTCTCTCGAGCTTTAGTAAGAATCAGGCAGGACTGTTGAAGGATTAGACCGCATTCTTAGAGAAGTAAGTGAGAGTGATGCAAAGTGATAAGGCTGAGGAATCTAACAGGTCAGGACTGACTAATCTTAAACTGGACTTTGCTTACTCATGTACAACACCACACTGGGGGAATTTGGAGGATGTAAGCATCTATTAACTCCAGTTCAAACTATAGATTTAGTATTTGCATCAACAGCTAGCACAGCATGGGTTAATTTGTGCCACATTTTGAGTCCAATAATGACAAAGCCAGGAACTGATATGCATGTATGTCTTCATCTTGCAGCAAGGTATGAGCAAGTCCTCTTTTGTGAACGACGTTACCACGGCGGCACACAGGTCCGTCCAGGTTGTTGATTAATCGCGGATCTCCGAGTCGTTTGCTGACACACACCGAGGCCGAGCAGCATCCTCTTTCATTTCACTCTTCACACTTTTCAGATATTCAGCTATAAACTCTCCCCTTTTGCATAGGTCTGTATATGCATGGTTTCTTCGTAGAACATAGGTCCAACCCAGGATCCAACACTAAGAATTTGGAAGTGGAAGCTTTTTTGTCAATTTTTAACAGTCAAATGTCCTCTAGTTCATTTAGGGATTAAATCTGTCTTTCTTTTCATTTTACAATTGTATAACAGCAGTGAAAATGTTTTTTCTATCATTATGTAAAACCATTAAAACTGTGTTTTGATGTGCGTCAATTAACATGTAAATACCTTTTACATGCTTTCTTTAGCATTTATAGGTGGTATTTCCATATTTTTATGATTATGTGCAGTTTTTAACAGGTTTGTTTTTGTTATCAGTAATTGTGGCTGTTTTTGTGGGAAGAACTCTACTGGATGAGTTTTAGCTGACCCAAGAAATAATAGGCAGATAACTAAATTTGTGTTTTACAGTCTTTATTTGGGCCCAATCAAACTGTATAAATAAATGGAATAAACTACAGTATGACTAAATAAAATGTACAATAAAAAAACAAACAATCAAAATGTGCATATCTATGGTTTATTCCTGTGTGATATGTGTTGATTAAGTGTAAAAGGTATCCATCAGGGGGAAGGAAACAAGTGTCAGATTGTACTGAATAGGGGTTTGAGCAACCTTTTAACCATAAAGTGATGCAAAAGGTTCCAGAAAACGTGCTGCTGTGGGTATAATATCACAATACCCACTGCGTTCCAGAGTAAAAAAAATTGAGTTCTTATTCTTTTATCACATTCAGAGGTTCAGCTGAAAGTTTATCTAATGCTTTACACCACAGAATAAAGGGAAAATTTGGGAAATCAGCTGCACTAGTACATACCTCATATCTTTACAGTCTAAACCACTTTTTGATAAAGCAGTCACAAAAATATGATTTGTTTTGATATTAGGTTTTATAAAACTGGCAAAGCTTTTTTTTAAAAATCTGGATAATTGGAATTTCAGCTGATAAGTTTATGTGCTCATATTTCATCAGTTACTGTATGGAAGAAAAGTACTGCAGGAAAACAGTCTATCAGGGGGTTTTGATGTAAAGATTAAAAGAAAATTAGAGTTTAGTCAAAGTCTGCAGAACCACTTCTGTTTCTGAAAATTCCGGGCCTCTCAAACTCTGGTTCTTGATTGACACAATTCTGCAGGATTGGGATACTTCACTCCTCCAACCCACCTGATTCAACTGGAATGACTGCAACAACTTTTGCCATGCAGGTGCAATAAATTAGGGCATGTAGAGCCTGCAGGACATTGACCCTTGGAGATCAAAGTTTGAGATTCCTTTAGTAAACTGGTGTCATGTGCTTTCTTTAAACCTTTGATCTTTTTAGTAAAATTGGCATTAATACGTAAAATCACTAAAAGAACTAATCACATGCACAAAAGAAGAAACTATTTCCTGTTTTTTAAATAAAGTCTTTCATTTTCATTGCAGTCACAAACCCATTAACACAAAAGGTAACATATTAGCCCCAAGTTTGTTTGTACTTCACCATCTTACGAACTCTTAACAGGTTCTAAGGTATTGCCTGATCAGCCTGCCGTCAGAGGGTCAGCATTCACGTGAGGCTTTCAAGAGCAACTGTCATGCTTTTTTCAGTATTGCAATTTAGCTGTAATAAAATATGATCATGCAGTTCATTTTCATTGAGATAATCTGTGGATGCCTGATGTTGCCAGTTCCCCTCCAGCCGATGGCAGGTCTTACTTCCTCAGGCCCCGCTTGCTTCTGCTGCTCTTTGAACTGAGAATAAAGTTCAAGTCAGCATAAATTTGGTTTTTATGAAATACAAAGGTGGTGCAGAACCCTTTTTGAAAAATAGTTATCTGTGTTTGCTTAAAATGTTTGAACTCTAGAAATGTAAAAATCCTGATGCAAATAACTCACACTCTGCCACTGCATTTGATATTTAAATTGTATTAGGAAAATTCCTGTACTTGAAAGGAAACTAGTCTTTACAATGGATGTACTGTCACTGATATTTTAAATAATTTTAGTGAAAATTCTAAATGGTTTACATACATTTTCTTGAATCTTTCCAGATGCTTGTGATGGGGCTACAAGTTTCAAATCCTGAAACAGCTCAAAGCTGGTCTATCAAAACATGGGTTTAAGGCCAGATGTGTAAATGCAAGTGAATGCAGCATGTAAAGTACATGTGTATGTACATCAACACTACTATATTTTGAGTCATAGTGTAACATATTTGTCTGTCCGAACTGGTTAAAAACATTTGAAGAAGTGGGTGTGAAAGTCATAAAACTGCAAAGTTAATGCTGAATTATGAGTCTTCGCTGTAATATAACCCGTATTAGCTCATCACAAAGGATTTCAGTGGCAGCAGGGCTCTTGTCTGTTTTATTGTAAACAGATGATATCACATGGGATTATATGATCAGTCAGCTGTTGTGTTTTCATTTTAGCCCATCACTACCCCAATGCGTTCCCACCACCAGCTCTTTGCTAAAGCATGCAATGCTCACAGTTCTGTTTGGGCATCTGGAACAAACATAATGTAATGTATGTTGTTGATCCCATTTTTTTTAAATGAATTTTTTACCAATTTTAAGCAAATATTTACTTTCATTGCTGCTTTCTGCCTTTTCTAGCTTATGTTACCACAGGTTTGGGCTTCTCTCCAGCTTAATGAAATGTGTGCTACGCTGATGTAAATACATGCAGTTTCATCGTAACTTTTTGGTTTCATGTAGTCTGTGTTTATATGAACAAAATGACTCGAAATCAAGAGGATGGACTCACATTTTCTGATGATCACTGATCCGGTTTCTCAGCACAGTTACCTGGGTAAGAAGAGTTGAAAAAGCTCACTGTCACACTTAAAACTTCATTTCTCATTTTGCCATTCGTTTGAAAAAAAAGCGAAGTAGAGTTTAGCCAAAATCTCTGCCTGAATCTATTGCCCTATTACTATTACCATTACTATTACTATTATTATTACTAAAGCAGTGAGGTGAGTTACTTATGGGACAGTTGGCACTCTCAGTGGGGAATTAGTTTGTCTCATATAGAAAGGTTTTACAGTTTAGTTGACAATACGGATGAAAATCGCAGACCAACATACTAAATAGAAAATATAGTCAAAAAAACCATCTCAAACATTATTTTTTTATGGAAACTGAGTCCAGTGGCAATTAGTTCACTTAAGCGTATGCATTATGGCCTGCATCCTGCTTTCTGTCCATTCAGATGATGAAATGAAGAGGATATATACCTCATATTTCTGCTTTGTGCATTTATTTTGAAGTTCAAATTTCTCCGCCTCTAGCTGGCGCATCCAGTCCCACAATTCCATTGCTTTTTCCCTGTATGAATAAAGAAAATTTAAGTTAAATTTGGTTGAACTTTTATGTTATTTGATCGAAAACAGTCTTTAATTAATTCAAAGAGGGAGTCTACCTTGATATGAAGGCAAAATATTTAGTTTTGGCCATATATTGTGGCTTTTCTACCTGAGTTTGTCCTCTTTCAAGTGATCAATGTTCAGCTCCTTGCGGCGATCGTTCAGGATCTTCCTTTTCTTTTCTCTTTCTGTTTGTCTTTTCGGGCCCGGCTGTGTCTGCTCGGAAGCAGCAGGGTATATTCAGTGAAACATTTTTCATACAACGAGTTGTGTGCCTGTATGATTTATTTATCTTTAGCTACTGACAGAATCAATACCTTGTATCCAGTGAAACTCAGGTTAGACAGGATCATCTTCTTCCTTGCATCATCATCTGCTTTCTTCTTGGCTTCTTCTTCTTCTTTTCTTGCTTTTTCTTCCTACATGGTTAAAAAAATGAAAAACCCATCACTTCTGATAAGCAATGTGTTTCTTTTTAATCTCAAAATTGGCTTTAAGTGTAATTTCTACAATAAAGGTCTTCCTTCTTGCACTTACGGCCAGTTTGTTTTGCCTTTCTCTTTCTCTGTCCGCTCTGATCTTCATCTGCTCTGCTCTCTCCGATCTGCGCTTCTCCTAAACAAAACAGAAATGGAAGTTTTCCAGACCCAAGCTAATTATTTTAACCTCAAAATGTGACTCAGAGGCAACACATGAGTGAAAGATGAACATACAATGCGATCTGTGAGATTGACAAGCTCTTCTTCCTCCTTCTTACGCTTATCAAAGTGAGCTTCGATCAGAGTTTGGAGCTCATTCAGGTCCTTTTCCATGCGCTTCCTGTGGATGTCCTGAAATTATTGTTTGACATGTGAGCTGAAAAAGCGTCCAAATGCTAACAACGACTTGCAGCTGGTGATTTGATCTGTCCTGAAATGAGCTCACATCAAAGTCCACTTTTTCTCCATCTGGGATCTTCGGAGGTGCCAAGCCAGGCACGAAGCCTGGCCTGAGGGAGAAGGGAAGAAGAAGAAAAAATGAAACTGTTTTAACCCAGGGTAAATTGTTGTGTACTGGAAATATTATCCATAGTTGCTCTTACTTTGTCTTTGACTTTATCTCTTTGAAAACAAAAAAATCAAAACATTATTTTGATTTTATACAATTATTTTTAAAAAAAAGTTATGATTAAATCAGAAACAAAAAAACACTTGGCATCTATAATTTCCAATAAGTCATTCATACCGCCTTCGTTTTCCTCTGCTGCATCTGCTGAAAGATCAAACGGGCAATAAGCCAAGGCTTAACACAGAAATCAAGTTCCATATATGGCTGGAAAATAATCCCTCTCTGTCATCTCCAACAATGACAAGAAGAGCAGACTAAGACGATCACAGATCATTTATATGTCGTCTCCACCCAAATCTGCCATCAGTAATAAAAACAAAATGTGTTTATTTAATTAAAACAATTACTTGTAAAGATTGAGACATGCAACAGTTACAACATTTTGGCGCCAAAATGTTACATATATGACAAAAAAATGTATTTTTAATCATTTGTAACTAATTTGTGCATAATTTCAAATTCATCTGTTTAAACTATTTACTGTGTAAAATGTTTTATTTTCAAATGAAAAAAAGCTGTTTTTTGCAGCAGACCAACATTTTATGAGCTCAAATTATGTCGTGATGTTACAATGTTCATACAATATGATTCTAACTTTGTGTTCAGGGCAAAGTTGTTAAACATGCAAACATATTAGTTTAAGCGGTACTACCTTCCCCCTCCTCTTCCTCCTCCTCTACCTCCGCTATCTCCTCCTCCTCTGTGCAAATCAAGCCTGCAGCAAGCAATTAATGTCACAGTCTTGCAGGAATGCATGAAACTCAACATTTCTCCCTTTTGAGAGTATTTTTGACCGTGCCTTTAAAAACAAATACATTTCATTGTTTTACATACTCTTTAAACATTCTCCACTGTGGTGGCCTGAAGTGTGGCCTTCTGGTTTACTTTAGCCCTTCATCAGGAAATAAATCTATTGATTCCTCTGTTGGAGAAAAATTCCTAAAAATGCAGGCTTCAGTTTTGGTCACCTCCGAAGTATCATTGAAAATGTGGTTTCACAGCTATAGCGTTAAAGTCTTTGTTTCATTTTTGAAACATTATCGAAGGGAACATTTAAATTTAATTTATTTCAGAAAAGGACTTTTAAATGTTTTTTAAAAAAACAACAACATTTAAACAGTTTTTAAAAGCTGTTTAAATGCTGCATATCTGTTTATCCTCCCTGAAATTCTGCTGGGGGAGACTCTGACTCTCGATCCCTGGGGCCACACAGGGAAACTCGACCTCTTTCCACTCCAAAGATGGTAAGCCAACCTGCATTGAGGAGGACCTCTAACAGGCATAAAAATGAAAGTGGGTATTGTGCTCAGGTCGCTACCTTCCCCAAGGTCCTCTATTGAGAACATTCGCTGACCTACATTGCTCACTAACAGCGACTGCACTCAGACAGGTGCTGCTTAGTTCCAGGATCAGCCAAGCTGTACAGGCCCTATCTCACATAGAGAGCCTTACAAAGGGGACAAAAATAGAGGTATGACCCTTTATCTCTTTGATGGCGGCCCAATTCGTCATTTGCAATGAAAGGACTGGGATGATAACCAGCTTCATACAAAGTGGATTGACTGGGAGGACAAAGGTCACTCTGGTAGAAAAGCCAGATTGGCAGCAGCTGCCTCTGCAGTGGCACCAACATGCCAAAAATACAGCAGGCTGGGCGGTGAAAGCAGTAGCTTAGCAAATGCATCGCGCTAACTGAATTTAGGTGCAAGGTTCGAGTGTGTGAAGCAGGAAAAAACGACAAATATACCAGTCTTTACAAGCGTTACATTTACATTAAATAAAAACAAGCATGATATTTCCAATGTACACCCATGCAGTGTAATCCCAGTCTACATGCATTTGTTCATTTTTACACTGACTTGCAGCTTGCATGCAGCTGCCTGGGTCTCCAGCCTGTATGCTACAACTACACTTATACACAGTAAAGACTTATCTAAATTGTGTGAATGGGTTCACCAAACTGACTTACGTTGTGCTCTGAAAGGAGAAGAAACAGAAGATAAATGTTTTGTGTTGATTAACTCCACCTCCATCCTGTTAATGTGACTCCTTTCTCTCTATACTCACTCATTGGTGGCATCCTCTGTGTCTGACATGTTTAGGATGCAATACCTGGACATACAAAGTAAAATTGGTGATAGCATTAGTTTGAACATGTCTAAAAAGAGGTTAACTTTATGGAGATGTAACAGCATTGATAAATAGAAACTCTGTAGGAGCGCATAGACTTACCCAGCTCTTGTGATGAGTGCTTCAGACTGGGGTCAGTGGGGAATTCTGTACTCTGTTCCTCTCTATGCACCATAAGCTTTTAAACCCAGTAGTGGATCACATGGCAGTAAGCTGCTTCTTTCTACCAATGGTGGCTACATACCTGCCAACAGATGGTCGATATCATCACCTTGAATAGGAACACCAGCATTCTCCATGGACTTGCATTGTTTATTTTTACCTCTCCAGACCTTGACAGAAAAACGCTGGATTATTTCTCTCATCTTCCCACATCTCGAATCAAATCATATCAAATCAAATCAAATCAAACTTTATTTGTACAGCATTTTCATACCTTATGTATCACTAAAACATTGTAAAAACAAATATTTAAAGAATATCAAGTATAAAAACATTTAAAAAATCAGTGACACACACATGATCATGCTCTATTTTTCCCTTTTCTACTTACGTCATCATACACACAAACACGCTCACACAACACAAACCCACCCCTCTTCTCATTAAAACAAAACTCTTCCTTCTACAGTAGTTTTCTGTCTCTTTAACTATAACAATCGCAAAAAATAATTTGAGCTAAACATCTAAAAGACAAATGGCCCGGCCCCGCTGAATAAAGTTACGGCTTAAACTCGTCTGACGTCAATCTTCTTTAACTTTGTGAATTTGCTGATCACCATCGCATTCTCTCTCTCTCGTTTTTTTAAATTCACAATTCACTCTCCAAACTGGATGTGTCATATTATAAAATCACTTTTTCCCATAGCCAGCTGCCAGAAATCAAACCAAAATAAAACTCACACCCTCAACTGGCTCCATCTTCTGCACCTCGCCTTTAATCTTAAAACTCTGCCCTTACACGCAATATCTCAGCAGTCCCCTTTTTGACCCTGCCAAGCCTTTTCATCTTAACACTGTCTGTGGTAATGTTGAGTTGGACACTGCAGCTGATTGTGACTCAACAGCTGCCTTCTTTGAACTGGAGCCAGATTATAGCTTCACTTTTATGGCTATTTATGTGAGAGTTTTGCTCCATCTTAAACCTGTTCACACAATGTTTATCGTTGTTTTGAAGACTTCTTTGATCATTCCAATTGTCTACTCAGTGACAATTTGAAGTTAAGGATTGATTTTTGTTGCGATACATCTAAAATATATGCGTAATTACATATTACATGCATGTTTTGTATATAATTACGCACAATTTTGTGGTCGTCTTGCAGATACAGTATTGCAGTCTGTGTGTGTTTTCTATATGTAGAAAATTTGATGCAAGTTGATAATAGACTCAGTGATGTAACATTGTGTACGTGCAGGATTAGCATGAAATATAATACATGCATAGTCATTTTTCTTAATCTAAGTTAGACTAGTTCTAGTTTTGTACATTGAAAAAAGGAATCAACAAGAGGTTTTTTGTGGATTCTCATTATTAAAGGATTGGCTGATCTTTTCAGAAGTTTAAATGAACTTTTACAGAAATTTCAATGCCTTGTTTAAAGGATTACTTTATCTTATAAGATAAAATATAAAACTGGGAAAGTTCTACATTAACAAAGTCCATTTGTGATTTGACCTTTGTCCTTTGTCACATGATTATTAAGATATAACCTGGGAACTGACTTTTTCCCCCATAAACATGCAGCTTTGTGTTTTTGTTTGTTTGTTTTTTTAAAAACCTGTTTATTTTTCATATTTTAATGGAGGCAAAGTTACAAAACAATGAACGAAGCAGCTAGTTTCTGTTCATCATTTGATATTCTGGCTCTGAAATCTTTATGTATTTGAAGTTAATCTGTTAACATTGGTTGAGATAAGTGCACAGAGGTTTTCGGGGCAGAATTAGGAAGCCAGGGGATCTCGGTTTTGTTTTGACTTCATGCCACCATCGCATTATAGTGTGAACTTCCTTCTCCAGATTGCGTTGCTGTTTGCCCCGCCTGTCTGGTTTGGCACTTGAGTCAGCTACAACAACAGAAAGCCCTTACGCTTAATTAATTTCAGCAGGTGGAAACTGGTCTACACGGATTCTTTGTTCAGCCAAGTTTCCATCACAGTCATTAGTCAAGTTTAATAAAAACTATATCCAGATCGAACTTTAAATCAGTTGCTAGTTCCCAGCTGAAACCAGCTGGTTGCTGAATGTCTGCAATGCATTAGTGCACTGGTTTTGGGCCAACACTGCCATCTTGTGGCATGAATGAAAACATGCAGGGATTGGTAAACAGGAACGATTGTGGGGTGAAACCACAAAGTAATAGCAGACATAATTTATTATTTGTGTGACATAATTTACTTTAACTTATTATGAATGCGAGTGAAACCACATCTAACACTTTGAACTCTCACCGCCGAGTTCTGAAGTAGCTGTAGAGGTTAGAGATGGTCTTTTTAGGAAGACCAGAGAGCATGGCATGACAGTCCAAACGACAGGAGATAAAAGCATGCATGCATGCTCCGTGTTGAGAGAGAAACTGGCAAACTCTGGCGATGTTTTTAAGATGATAAAAACCTGTTTTAATAACGTTTTTTATGTGAGTATGCAGTAAGCCTGAGATTCAATACTGAGCTGATCGGAGCTGTAGCCTTTGTGTATTGTGCTTGGAGCCCAGAACAGATCGAGGATGGCATCAGCATAGACCCGAACTCTGGTCAAGTAAGGTCTTTTTAACTTCCCCAGCAAATCCAACACCTTGATGTTCAAGTCTTTGATCTGAGGAGGAGAATAAAAATGACACAAATGCCTCACTGTCAGTTGGACTTTTTATTGACTGAGACTCAGTGTAAAGTACTCATGGAAGTAAATGTATACTATAGCAGCTTTAAAAACATATTTGAATGTACATTATCATTACCTCTGCTATTGTGCAAAACCTTGGCTTCAATATCATACCGCTCCTCGACCGCCATACTGTATCTACTTTGACTTGCAGCTCCTCACATAGTCTCTGCGAGAGAGGAAAAGCTAACATCAGCTTTTGAGAAAAATTTACTCAAATCTTCAGATAAGGAGGCAGGTAAACATTGTTTAAGGAGCTATACTGATAATATTATTATCTTTCTAAAAAAATGTTTTCTACACGGTATATTATGTGGTAAAAGGGGTAAGTCCATAAAAATGAATGACTCATTGATTGCGCATATGAAGGCCATTTTAGTTAGCAAAAGAAGCTAGTTTTTAGCTTTGGCGTGACGCTCTTTCTCTGCCAATGGAGTTAACTTCTGTAACTTCCAGATTCCGATCAGCCAGTAAGAGCGTTTCCTTCTGGAATCCAGAAGTTACGGAAGTTAAACCCATTGGAAGTGAGAGAGCGTCACGCCAAAGGTAAAAATTAGCTGCTATCGCTAATTAAAATGTCCTGGAGTCATGCATAGGCTATGCGCATTGCACAATCAATGAGTCATTCATTTTCATGGACTTAAAAGCGGTAAGTTCAACTTCACCCTTTTACCGCATAATTAACCGTGTAGAAACCATTTTTCTTAGAAGATTAAAATAATATCAGGTATAGCTCCTTTAAAGATGGTAGGCTACCTGTAGCTCTTCTAATAGCATACTGCTGGTTTGTAAAGGACGAACTTTGTCTTCCAGGTACTGTACTTTACTTTCTCCTTCTCTTTTTCCTGTGGCTCTGGCAACCATCAAGCTCTTACAGTACAAACACCAGAAACAAAGAAAATGTTAGTAGCTATTTGATGTGCTAACTGAAAATATTTTCAAAGTAAATGTGAAATCATGAGCTTTCGAGACGCTGATATGTTTTATTTCCTCTGCAAAAAATGCAGCGTGGAGATCAGCGTGGTAGTATGTCATTTTTCATTAGAGCAGCGTGATCCTGAGTCAGCTGTTATCTACACTACTGTAAGTCATGGCTAAGGTAAAATTGAAACTTACCTCTGGTCCGATTATAAAAAGGAAACACATAAAGAACAATTAACTATCAGGTTCAAATATTGATGGTGGGAATGTTTGTGGATCATTGACGTTTAAGACTTTTGAAAAGGTCAAATTTAAAATGCTATAAATAAGGATATGCTTGGCCATTGCTGAAACATTACGGATGTAGTGTACACATGCATTAATGTTAAAAACCCAAATTAAGAGATTTTAGTGTTTTTACAGTCGAATTAATCGGACAAAGCCTTAAAAAAAGTCATTTGGGGCGACCGTGATTTATCGTAAATTTAACATATTTCTTTAACATTATTACTAGTTTAACAAGTATCAGTTATTAAATTGACAGTTTAAGGAGTAAAGGTTTGTAAGTCTTTAATATTTTTAAAAACAATGATTTTATAAATTTATTCGAAACTGGCAGTGTCCCCTTGTCATGCAGTTACAGTAGCTAATTTTCTCTTTAAAATCAATAAAACTGAAATAAAATGTGCAAAAATATCTTCACTCAACCACAGTGTACTATTGATTAGTATTTGAGCCAAAATGGATTTATTTTCTTTTTTCAATTTACTACAATTATTACTAGTTGTTGGTTACCCCACATGACAAATGGTCGC